>JAJHZJ010000705.1:1847453-1978314 GCA_023548195.1 Bettongia penicillata ogilbyi
TTTTTTTTTCTAACACTATTTTTTAAGGTCTCTTTTATGCCTGACATTCTAGATTCTAAGGTCTTTTTCAGCTCTAGAAATCTATATTATATAAAGATCCCTCTAGTTTTAGGTCCCTTCCAATTCAAACATTCTATTAATAATTAAATAGGTTACTAAGGGAAGCCGTAAAGAGAAAGGAGGAGGGCTGGAGAAGGAGAGTGAACACGGTTTCCAATACTTCCCTACAACCCTTGCTGTCCTCGGCTTAAATCTTGGTTTAATCGGTGGGGATCAAACATAAATCCTATATTTGGCTCATAGAAAGGATTTGTAAAACTGGACCCAGCCCAGAGTAACAGCTGTTACAAGATTTAAAGCGTTCCAGATCAGAGTATATCTTCTGATGACAAGGGAAACACAAATACCCACAAACAAATAAAGGTAGGAAAGGGGGACACAGCTGGTAAAAACGGAGTACCTCAAGAGCTTCAAATAAAACCTGATTTCCATACTTCTACCCTTGTCTGACCAGCTGTATGCAAATACCAGCTCAATACCTCTGCTGGTTCCTTCATTTCCCTCCATCCCATAACAACCTAACCATCTGAAACTAAGAGGTGAGGGACGAGGAGGAATTAAACCCCTTATCAGCTGGGAAAAACAAATGTTTCTTGATTTAGCAAAAACAAGATCCCACCGAATAACACTGATACAACCTACTGCCACACCAGAAATAAAGGGGTCTGTGTTTGTTACCAACAAGGATTTCAATCATTCCTGACAGTTGACTAAGCATTTCTTCACCTGTGACAAGTATACTCTGCACTCTGGTTAAGAGCCCTGCTTTTTGCAATCTAACAGGCTGGCAGTAAGTTAATCAGTTAAGTAGGTAAGTGGTCGGGTGAATAGAATGTTGGAGGTGGAGTCGAGAAAATCTGAGTTTAAATTCTGCCTTAAATACTCTCTGTGTAACCCTGGGCAAATCTCTTAATCTCCCTGAGCCTTAGTTTCCCCATCTGTAAAGTGAGGATAACAGTACCATTGAGGGTCAAATGAGATAACCTGTATTATAGTGCACAAACCTTAAAGCATTATATAAATGTTGTTTTGTATTTTAGTATATATGTGCGTGTGCGTGTGCGTGTGTGTGTATTATACATATTTTGGACACTAGGTGACTGTTGCCTTTGACTACCAGCACACGGTGATCAGTGTAGACTCCCTAAATGCTGATTTATGTAAGTGTAATCTACTTTCTCCTCTGTATTTCTATCAGTAAGGTACTTAAGGAGAGGGATCCAGTAATTTCAATGATATAGAATGAGTAGGGAACCTGCAGCCTCCAGCCCATGTGGCCTCTAGGTCCTCAAGTGCAACGCTTTGAATTGACTGTATCCAAACTGCATAGAACAAATCCTTTCATGGTTCTCCCTCTATGAGGTCCAGTCTACACTTCATTATAATTTATCATCTTAGAGAGTTTCATGAAATCACAACAGTTTAAATGATTTGTCCAGTCCCACTACCAGTATGTGTTAGATGCAGGTCATCCTTTTTCAGTACTTTAAAAAAAAAGCCACTATTTTAAAAAATAGTAACATCTCTTCTGAAACCCTCATCCTTGCTTTGGAGATCTCCCCTTTCCATTTACTGCCAACCAACTTCATTTATTAAGTTTGAGCAATTTATTTTTTAAGGGTCATCTGATTTTTTTTTTTTGAAGCACAATAGGGTAACTTTAATACTAGTATAATAATACTGTATAGATGCTTCTGAATAGGAAACGGCAATGAAATTGATGAGTTGGGATGTCTGTTTCCTTTTCTCTCCTCCCTGTATCTATCTATCTATCTATCATCTATCTATCTATCTATCTATCTATCTATCTATCTATCTATCTATCTATCTATCTATCTATTCTATCTTCTCCCAGACATAGATGAGGAAAAGAATGAAGGGCAGAAATTGTGGATTTAGGAATGGAGGTTGGCAAACATTCTGCAGAGACCTGGGTAGGGTAGGGTAGTGCTAGAGGGTGCTATCATACCCTTGAGGATCTCACCGCCACTGGGAGAATTAGTAGGGCAGCCTGCCCCATCTACTCTAACTCCTCTCTAATTTGGTCTGGAACCCACTCCTCTGCTCTAGGGTTATAGAGCTCCAGGTCTCTATCTTGACAACCAGATACAACTGCAGTGCCAGAGGGATGCCCATTCTGGTCCAGTCACTTGGAAGGAATGGGATGGTATGGTAGACTAGGGTTTGTAACAGTAGATGAGGCATGGTCAAAATAAGTCAAATTTAGAATCTCTCCTTGACTCTCCTGATGCCTTGAATTCTTGGCCCCAAACCTCAATCCTTTTTCCCTCAGTAATCCCTATTCTACCACTGCAGTTGCTATGGGGAGAGGGGTAGAGGGAAGGGGGAAGAGGACACCTCCACATCAGCACCCTAGGGCAAAGCCCTGGTCTTCTCACGCTAGTTGAAGCTCAAAGTCTAGTAAGTGGAGATATCTTCAACCTTAGCCCTCCAGTTGCCTCCAAACAATAGTCTACACCCTGAAAATCTAACAAAATTGATTGGGGGACAACTTGATTAGGTGCTTTCCAATCCAACCTCCTTCCTTCCTTATGACAGGGTTTTGGCACATGTATCTTAATACTTCTGATGAAGCACCTTCCATGGGGATGAGGCTGGGATCGTTGCCAGAATACTATAAAGAAAACGAACTGAAGGGATTTGTAACATGTGAAGACATTCTGTAAAGGTTCTATCTTGCTAAACACAGTGTTAAAGCTTTCTCAATTAGCTGGGTCATCAGAACTGAAAAAGGCATCAGTCACCATTTTCTCTTTAGCTTCTCATGCTTGATTTGACTCCTCTACTGATAACATCCACTGAGTTAATGTATGAAGAGGAAATGTCTTGGGTGGTCTTCATCCTGAAGCCAACCTGGAGCTCTGTGAAATGGGCCTCTCTGGTCTTACCTCTCTATTTGTAAAGGAATTGGGAGCTTTGAAAACACTGGGACTGCTAGTTCCTGTTACCCTAGCCCTAGAATGCCATCTAGATTTTGCAGCCAGTGTTCTGTGCCCAACACAGTACCTTTGAAATGCAGCCCTGTGATACATGGGATGGGAACTTACCTGACAGTCATGCTATATCAGAATGTGAGCTTGTTGGTAACATCATGCGCTGAGTGAATCACTGTAAGTATATACGTTTGCTTACCAGTAACTTGAGGGAGCTGGCTTCCTAAGATCTCCCCTGTCATTTTCACCTCTCCCACCACCCTTTCTCTATGGCCAAGACTTGTATTTATTTGCTCAGCTATTCCATCCTACTGTTTAGGACACTCCCTCTGGCACCTTCTAACACAGGGATTCCTAATTTTCTGTGTGCCCTGGAACCCTCTGACAAAAAAGGCCACCAAGTACACAAAACTTAGAAGACATCTGCTGGTCCTGAAAAGGCAGAACATGAATGATGTGTGGAAACGTATATGGTAACAAGCTTTGACTTGGCACAATGCAGACCTCTGGAGATTTCCCAGAGGAACAAATTGTTAAGTTTTCCATCATTCAAGGGACTTGGGTAGAGGCTGAATTAAGTCAGTCACAATGTAGCAGGCAATTTGAGATGCCTCCCTACTTGAATTTTGTTCATATTTAGGGGAATTCATATCTAATGAACAGAATGCCATATTTTCCTGTATGTTCACCTATGTGGGAGGTGAGCAGAAATTTTGAACTCCCAAATCTGATTCTTTACCCCCACTTTTCTTCATGGCTAACCTTTCAAGTACCTAGATCTTTCCTTTCCCCCCTTAATTGACAAAGGATTTCTGTCACACCGATCCTACCCATCTCTCCCATCTGATGCTGGGGAATACCTGCATTTGCTGTTATTTTTTAAATCTGTAATACATAAATTATTCCAGCATTATATGCATAGACATATTCATGCGTCTATGCATGTGATTGTTATACGTGTATACGCAAATATAGAAATGCATACCTATCTATGTGTGGGTGGCCACAAACTTTACTTTGCCTAAACTCAGAACAAGGTAGTCACACACACTTAAATGGGTTTCTGCTCTCAGGAGCTATTTACATGTTGAGCCTTATGTCTAAATAAGGAGTACTGGGGGTAGGGGGAAGGTAAGGAAACATTTAATGCAAGAACACTGGGCTATGACCTGGGACTTACTGAAGAACTTCTCTAAGTCCTGTTTTCCTCATCCAGTAAAAGTGGGCAACAACAGCACCCTTCCTTCTATAATTCCAAAAAAAGTATTTTGTGGATCAAGAAGAAATGTATAGGTTACCTATAAACTGTCAATTACTATAAAATATGAAAACTATTATGAATAGCCCCTTATCGGTGGTCTATTCACTCCACAAAGGCCCGATGTATAAAGCAAAGCATAAAGACACAAGGAACTGCAAAGTTACAAATTTATTGGTCTGGAAATAAATACAAATATCTCATTAAGAAACCTTTTTGGCAAGACTTGACACCACACTGTTCACCTCTGGTTCTCAGTCACTTCTGCCTCCCTTACCAACCGTTCTGGCACAAGGACTGTGTGAAGCCCCCAAAGGAGGCTCCCAGCAAGTCGAAAGATACATCACCCCAAGCCAGTCATCCTCCCAAAGGTTGATTTGCAAAGAACATCCTTCCAGTAAGAAAGTTCATTAATTAGCTTAAAGCATAGGTCCAAAAGCCACCAAAAAACCCATCATAATTGGTTACTCTGTTAAGACAATGCTTTCTCCAAAAAGGTGGAGGGGAGCTCATTGAAAAATGCAGGAATTCCAGAATGCTTACACCTTACCAGCTCCCATCACCACCCACCCCAAACCTTAAGGATTCTCTCCACTGACCAACTGACCCAAAACTCTTCCTTTTCAGGAAATGGTTCTAAACAAGTAACAACAGTATGCCAAAGTCAAAATTCACAGCTACCTTAAAGATCACACCATCATCCTAAGGCTTATTCTTTACAACAGAACTGAGAGGCAAATTCATTTGAGGATCTAAGATACCAGAGTGCTGTTATTTTTTGGGGGGTGGGGAGAGGCGGAGAAGGGATGGGGGTGTTAATTTCCTTAGCCAAGCTAATGTTGGAATACAATACACCTTTCCTTCAAGAAACCAAAGAGGGCTGCCTTCTGTTCAATGTGGAAAATCCAACAACCTCTTCTCCTCCCCACCCCACCTGTACCCCACCTTTTAGGGATGGCTAAGTAACAGGCCCTTAGAGATTCCATACTACTGTAGCTCTCTTCCCCATTATTCACATAAATGAAATTTAAATTGTACAATCAGTGATGTTCAAGCTGGAAGGGTTTTAGATTAGAAAACATGGAACTGACTACTGAAAGCTAGAAAATGCCTTAGAACATAGAACAGGCTATTCAAGCTGGAAGGGGCTCAGAAGCATGGGACATTAAAACATTGAGCAGAGTTGGAAGGAACCTTAGAGATCATTATTTCATAGATGAGAAAACTGAGGACCAGGGAGAAGCAGAGCTCTCAGCCTATGTGATAAAACTCTTCCCTGTGAAACTGCCAAAGGATGAAAATTCCTTTTAAATAAGATGAGAATCAAAAGGGGGAAAAAATGGTTCCTCACCACATTTTAAGGAGAGATGTGGCAAGGCTGAAATCTCACAAACATGAAATATCAGAAGCCCATCAGTAACTGTCATTGTGTTTTTACATTGGCTATTTTAATTGAATCTTAATGGTCGAGAAGAAAATGGGTTTTATGTTTCAAAATTAAAAGGTGTATAAATGCACAATGTAATTTTAAAGTATCTACAATTATGGTAGTTTGAGTCTGCAAAAAAAAACCCAAAAAACAAAAACCCACCAGCGTAACTGTGAGCTTCACCATTTCCCCTCATTAAAAAAAAAAAGCCACCCACAATGCACCGGACTCTCCCTCCTTATATCCAAGTAGTGTTGCCTGTACTACAAACTGGGTCAATTTTCCCTTTTGCTGCAAAGAAACAAGTTAATAGAACGGCTGTACCACTAACCAAAGGCTCATGTAACTTTCATCAATCAGGCCAGCCTGAGGGTTTATTTGTTTTCAACCCAAGTTTTTTTCTTCTCCTATCTCTTCTGCGGGGGACAAAATGCCTGTTTCAAGTCTGATGTGAGTGAGAGAAGATGGCAGCAACCAGAATCTTGTGAAAAACTTAATCAAGAGACCCACCTCTGGATGCCTGTTTCAGACTGGCCCCATATCTTTCCACACTCCAACCCCCCAACACCAAAATGACTCTTCCTCAAACTAACTCTCTTTGTTCTCACCAGAGCTCACTCTTAAAAAATAAGCTTTGGATTAATACCAAGTTATGTGCAGTGTGACAGGGGGGGATGGGATGTGGGGCTGGGGGAGGAGGGAAAGGAGGCAGCTACTTAAACAGTTCAAACCAGAGCCAGGAAAAGGAGCTACTGGGCTCCGGGGGGGAAGGGTGGGGGGGAGGGATGGGGGGGTCCCTGTCTAACAGGAGACTTCCATTGACTTGAGCCCAGCACTGTCCCCGGTGTTCCCCGAGTTGGGAGTGATCTCGAGGCGGGTGTCTGTGTGGGAGCGGCTGCGGGTGCCCTCGCTGGTGTGGGAGCGGCTGCGGGTGCCCTCGCTGGTGTGGGAGCGGCTGCGGTTGCCTTCCAAGGAGGTGACGCTGGAGCCGGAGGCTGTACGGGACCTCATGAGACGGGTCATGCTGGCAGAAGGCACTGAAAAGAGATAAGTGAGGGAGACATTCATGGAAGCTCCCTCCAGTCCAATTCCCCATCTTGCAAACAAAGCATCAGAAAGGGATTTAAAGAGGTAAAATGGTTATTTAGCCGCATATCCAGAATCCAAAAAAGAGATCTTCTGACTCCCCAGGTTTGCCATCTTTTTATAGGTTTGAAAAGCTATCCCATCACAAAGAATCTTAAGACCACAGAGCCTGGAACTCACAGGAACCTCACAGTCTACAGAATCCAAGACCTTCATTTTACTCATTGAGAAACCTGAGGCTCAGGAAAAGCTCAATTACTATTCACAATTCCTGGTTAAACCTCTCTAGGAGTCAGCTTCATCTATCTACACTAAACCCCCTTCATGTTATAGATTCCACTCCAGCACTCTTGTGAAGTCCTATGTCATTAAAAAAAAAAAAGAATTCTATACTGTAAAATCCCATACACAAAGCTGTAAAGCCTTTGGGATCCAGAATCACAAAATTTGAAAGTTGGAAGAGACCTTCTGAAAGTAGAAGACATCTTGAAATGAATCTCCACAACAAAATACCAAGAATGTTCAGTGTCTGCTTGAAGACCTCTAAAAAAGAGAACTGACCACCTCTTAAGACAGACTACTCCACAGGTTAGCAAGGTTCTTCCAACATCGCTTCTACACAGCTTCCACACAGTCCCCTTCCCCCAACCTTTTTCTGATTTTCTCAAATAGAACAAGTCTAATCCCACATCCAAGATAGAACTCTACCAGTGTCCGAACAAAGCTATAATCATCGTCCTAAATTTTCTCTGCCCCAAGCTAAACCTAACTAGTTCTTTTCATTGAACCCATAGAATATGGACCCCAGTAACCTTCCACCATCCTCAATACTCTTACCCTTATCAATGCTTTCCTGAAATCATGGCTCCTAGAACTCCCAGATCTCATCAGCTCCCACGGATTTAATTATCATCTCTAGGCTGCTGATTCTCTCATCTACTAAATTCAGTCCTAACTTCTGCTGATCTCTAGTCCCCCATCTCCAGATGCCTATTGGCCATCTTGAAAGAAATGTTGAGTAGACATTTTAGATTAAGAGGTCCAAAACTTTCCCTGTCGGGGGCAATACAATGCAAGTTCCTCAAACTCAAAAGGCAGGTGTCATCCTCATCTTATCTCTCATTCCAATTTG
Organism: Bettongia penicillata ogilbyi; assembly: GCA_023548195.1. Lineage (NCBI taxonomy): Eukaryota > Metazoa > Chordata > Mammalia > Diprotodontia > Potoroidae > Bettongia > Bettongia penicillata. The sequence continues at coordinate 1,855,373 of JAJHZJ010000705.1, forward strand.
TTGCCAGGGTCTATTGCTTTTACTTCTGTGACACCTCTCACCTACATTTTCTCTTCTGCCTCCATTCAAATATAGCACTTATCACCTCATGCCTAGACTAGTGCAATAGCCTGTGGGTAGGTCTGCCTGCCAAGTTTCCACTCCCCTCTAACCAATCCATTCAGTAACTAAAAGAATTCTGCTAAAGAACAAGTCTGATTATGGTCACTTCCCTTTTCTATATAAAAACTCCAATGGTTCCCAATTGTTTGCAGAGTCAAATATAAAATCCTGTTTGGTATTCAAAGCCCTTCATGGTCTACTGCCACCTTTCCAGTCTTTTTCCCTCATATCCTCCCTCACAGTGACACAGTGTGTGATTCAGTGACACACTAGTCTCTTCATAACTCGCCAAACAAAACACTCCACTTCTTAGTTCTGGACAATTTCTCTCAATCTGACATGCAGGCATTTGACAGCATCACCCATTGCACAATACGGACACGTACTACCATGCTTATGTGCACACCATAGCATGTACATAAGTGTACTGTTGAGGTTGGTGTCCTGGCCCCATGACCTCTTCCCTCTCTCTGGGATCATGCAAAAATGTCTGAGTAAGTAGGTTCCAGGGTCTTGCATTTCCTTTCTCTTCATATATAATGGGCAACCTGTACTCCTGAGTAACAAGCACAGATGCTTTATGAGGAACATAAGCACCTGACTCAGCTTTACTTACTCCTCTCCAACCAAGAAGCATACATTTGGGGTGGGGGGAAGGAAAGCCTATACTCGGCACTGGTTCCAAGACAAATCAGCCCTGATTCACACCCTGCAAGGTAAACAAATGTGAGAGGCTTGGTGGGTCTCTCTGGTTACCTCATTTGCCAGCAAGTGCTATTTGGGGTTTCAACACTTAGCTCAAAAGGTTCAGGGGGTGATGGGAGAAGAGACAGCCACGCACCACGGGGAGACAATACCACAGGACAAAGAGCCAGGGTCATGCAGAGCAGAATGATACACACACAACCTTAAGGGGATGGGGGGAAGGGACATCACACATAATGGGCATCCTCATTCTGTGTGTGTAGTCCACAGAAGAGGGCCAGGTGTACAGAGCAGAAAGGATGATAACAAGGACACACCACGTGGAATTGTGAGGACCAAGGGAACAGAGCACGTGCAAAGCCCTGCAGACCTTAAGGACCTACACAGACAGCAACTAGTATATACAAGGCATCCCAAAAGCTTTAAGCTTATAAAGCTTAAACCAGTCTTAAAGCTGTAATAAGATTTTTGCAACACCTGTATACATACGTAACAGAAATGCACAGATGCATACACACAATCATGCATGTGTAATCACACCTGTCTACATATACATATGTACTGCATGCGTATGTGTATAACATACAATATACATGTGTATTTGCTCATGCTTTCACAAATATAATAATATACCAATATTATATATAACTATATTACATATAATATTATATGACAACATGAGTGAATACATACAAATTCAAATTCCTTCCTTCATTCGAGATTTACTAGAGGCAGATAGGTGGTACAGTGGGCCAGAAAGACCTAAGTTCAAATCTACTTTCATACTTAGCTATGTGACCTGGGCAAGTCACTTCACTGCTACCTGCCTCAGTCTCCTCAACTGTAAAACGGGGATAACCACCACACCAACCTCACAGGATTGTTGTGAAATAATATTTGTAAAGTATTATTATCACAGTGCCTGGCTTGCAGTGGGCTTAATTCCTTCCTTCCTCTGCCTACCATGTATGGGAGGCAGAACTGTTACAATGGTAGGAATGATGGATTGGTGACATGGATACAAATCTCAGCTCTGCCATTTAGAAAGTGTCTAACTCTGGCGTGAAGTCACTCGGTTTCACCAGCCTTCATGTTTTCTGATCTGTTAGGTAGGGGCTGTGTTACATGACTTCTCAAACTTTCCTAAAGCTATGCGAAATCCTCTACAGATACAAAACAACTCCAATGCATTCTTCTCCCTCAAAGAACTTACAGGATGGATGGAATATAAGGGAGAGAGAATATAACACAGTCTGATCTAATATCAGACTCAAATAAGTCCTCTATCCACAAAAAAAAAAAAATCACACCTTCCCTTGATTCTCTCACTCTGTAAGTAAGCTCTCTCCTCTCTTCCCTGACGAATTCCAACCAAAGACGTTGCTTTTTGCAATGAACAAAGTGCCACCAAAGAAGGGGTATCTTCTCAGGAATCTCAGAGGTGGCACGAGGTTAAACTAGTTGCCCTCTGGGGTTCCTTTCATCAAAGGATTCCAGACAATGTGGCCCATGACTCGCTACCACTACCATGGTCCTCAACACAGAATACAGGAAATCACAGCATCTGTCTTGGGCACGAGCCCACATTTCAGAACTGGGCCATGTGTGTGTTTGTCCTGGCTGAAGAACAAACTTCAGTCTCAGCATGGAAGGCAGAGAGGGGCAAATTCATCTATTTTGCTCCTGTTTCTGGTCTTACTTTAAAATCAAATAGCTGAACCTAAGACCTTCTGCCTGATTATAGGTCAGAAGTAAATAATCTGAGATTCTAATCACAAGGCACTTGACAGTTTTCAAGGTGTCTTTTTATATTCTTTCCGGCACTTTACACCAGAGAACTAAACATTTTCATGAAGTCAGGGCTTGAAGCCAAACAGTCAGTTTGAAACACTTATCCCCTAGAGAAGAAACCTAAGCCAACACATAATTCATGAGTCTGATTCCTGCCTCCTAAAGAGGTCAGCCAGCATTTAGGCTTGGGTTGTTGTTGCATCATTGAAGATACTGGGAATAGTTTGCCACTTTCCTTCTCCAGCTCATTTTACAGATGAGGACAATGAGGCAAACAGGATTAAGTGACTTGCCCAAGGTCACAGTTAGTAAGTGTCTAAGGCCGGATTTGAACTAAGGAAGATGAGTCTTTGTGACTTTAGGTCTGACACACTGTGTACTATGGCACCACTAGATAAAGGGCCACAGGATAAAATGTATTCAATAGGTATTGCATGACAGTGATATGTGCTGGAATGAAGGACTGGATATAGAAACAGAACAGAACTGAGTTCAAGGCCTGATTCTCAGGCCACAGTTAAGTTCACTTGACCTTTTTAAACTGTCATTTCCTCAACCTCAAGAGTGGAGATAATATTTGTACTATCTGCCTCAGGGTTGTTGGGAGAAACATCTTTTTTCACCAACAATAAAAAGTTGAGTTTATAATCTCTAACAAATTGCCTGGAGGGGGGAAGGAAAGGAAGGAAAGAATCTAAAACTCAATATTTAAAAAATCAAATGTTAAAAATTATTTACATGTAATTTGAAAAAATATTAAATATTTATTTAAAAAAAGAAATGTGAGTTATCAGTTAAATAAATGGATGGACTGATTGACTTAGAAAGGAAAAATTGACAGAAATGATGCTGTGGGATTTGCTATCAGAAGACCTGTCTCTGCCCCGTGTAACCTTGGCTGTCTTGTCAACTGGACCTCACCAGTTGAAAATGGAGAGGATGATATTTCTATTGCATACATCACCAGACCACTGTAAACTGTAATATGTTTTAAGTGTACACTGGTATTATTCACTTAATTGTACCTCATTTGGCCTCTATATGACCCATAAATAGCCTGTTTTTATGTATGGGCATTAGCCTATTGTTATAATCTACTCTTAGCTCCCTAAGTCTCCTAAAGCAGGGTAGAATACAACACTGGGATGAGGGAAACTAAGTGATACCCCAAGAGAAAAGGAGGTACACAGCTTATCTGCAGTATTTAAGGCTTCTCAGCTTCTAAGGTAGCTGCCATAAAACAAAGCCCTTGTGGTTTATTTTGCAGGAGAGGCAATCAGACTCCTATCCTCCTAGCATTCAAACCTTACTGACTGAGTTCACACACAATGCTAACAGGCTTGCTAATTTCCCATTTCACAGTAAGTACCAGGAAATAATGGCTAATAAAGGGACAAAAAAAAAGCAGGTTAACCACAAGCAAAACACAGCATCTTGGGGCTCCATTTAGTGCAAAGTACCCTACACCATCTTAACAAGTAGACTGGGGGTACCAGAAACGACTCAATTCTGCTAAAACGTACTATTTACAGAAGCAAAACAAGTAGGTATGGCTTTGGAAAGGTCTTTACAGTAGTTATCTGTTTAATGTCTTATAGGGATGCTCCTGTTCCAACAATCCTTGATAAATGTGACACTAATGGGAAAGATCCTAGCCTGGGGATTCCTATGCCAGTGAGGCTGGAATCCCCACCTTTCATACCCTTGCACAAATGTCTTCCCCTTCCTTGACCACTTGATGAGATGGGCAAACCAACTTCATCTGCTTTGGAGCATTCCAGAATTCTACCCTTCAGGCTTTGACTTACTCTTGTCCCCCCCAATCTTGGATAAGGGCAGCTCAGATCATTTTTCTGCATTGTAGAACAAGTATAGCATATACTTACTGTATCCCATTCCTTGGACAAAGTACTTGAAAGCCTCTGCGAGCTTGGCAGGCTGCAAGAGAGAAGAAAAAGAATGGGAAAGCTTTGGTCAGTCAGGTCATTTCTCCAACCTGGAAGCTGGGCCCTGAGCATCTATCTTGTGGCCTCTGCTGAACCATTAGAACCTGGGTCTAGATTCTAGGTTGCTAGGACTTAGTGGTCTAAGATGTGAGAGGAAACAAGGGAGGAAAGGAGTCCTGTGCTTCCTGAAAACTGTGTTCTCAATCCCAAGAAATGAGATACAGGAAGCCATGTTTTGTATAGCCTGAAAGTCTATGCATGAGGGCCTGGCTGGCTTAGGAGATAAGCTGCAAATTCCAAGAACTGGAGAGGCAGCCACACATCACGAACAGGGCAAATGGATCTGGATTCAGGAAGACCTATGTTCAAATTCTGCCTGAGCCGCAGACTAGTCGGGCAAGTTATATACACTGTCTCATCATTTGTCTCTTCTGTAAAACAAATGGGCTGACTCTAAGGTCCCTTCAAGACCTAAAATCTACAATACTATATGATCTGTGATTATGGCTCTTACTAAGCCTTTCAGACTTTGTGACCTTGGGTTAAGTCATTTCCCCTTTCTGAGTCTCAGTTTCTCCAAATGGATAGGTTAATCTATCACTCTATCCTTTTATCTATCAAGCAGAATATATTAGATGATTCCTAAGGGCCCTTCCAGCTCTGCTTAACATCTCTCTGGGGACCCTGTCCCCAGTTACTCGAAACATTTCAACACAGGAATTTCAAGGGGTAGAGCAAATGTGATTTCTGAAGAAAATTCATTCTCTCGCACCCCCGTCTCCTGGCTTTCTTCTTTGCCTCCAAAACACCCAGACAGTTATTTAGGGAAATTACACCATCACTAATTGTTCCTTATAAAATAAAAATGCTATAATGAGGTACTGGTTTTAAAGTATATAATAAAATATTTAATTAGATCTCTTCCTCCTTTCAAATAGCAGGTCTGGTTATCTTAGGCCAGAGAGGGCTTAAAGTCAACACCTCAGCAGAGATACTCTCGGGAGGCTGCATTAGAAACTTGCCAAAGTGTGTAACTGGCGGGTATTAACACGTCTGGCAGCTTAGACCTAAGCAGGTTTCTGTTTACAAGGCCATCTGTTCCTTCTGGGGCTTGGCAAGACCAACATCTTCTAGGTACTACGCATCTCCCAAAACAAGAAGCTAAATTATGGAAAGGATCTGAGAGAGCTGGTGGTTTTTTTTGGAAAGTGAAAAGTCAAACTAAAAATGAAGTGGAGGATAATTAATAGTATAGAAATGCAGAACCTGGGCTGGAAGGAACAACTTCAAGTTTTATGGGCTATTTCCTCTTTGGAGGTCCAGTCAACAAGCACTCATTAGGTGCATTCTCTGTATTCCGGGCACTATGATAAGCAGAAAGAAAAGAATGGATAAAAAAGGGGGAAGGGAGAGATGAAGAAAGAAAGGAAAGATGGGAAGATAAGGAGGAAATGAGAAAGACTGCGAGGGAGAGGGGGAAGGAGACGGGAAAGAAGAGGGGGGAAAAAAGGTAAAATTGAAACTGAGGATGGACTTAATGAAAAAGACAGACTAAATGAGTTTAAAAGGCATTGTGCCCGTGCAGAGGTCTCCTGGGAATCCTTGTATGTTGTGTAAACGCTGATGGCATTTACCATGGCTAGGGCTGGACAACAAATCATGGGAAATGACAAAGTGGGGATCGATAAGAATGAGATGGGGAAATGTGGGAGAGCTGTTGTTGCAAAACTACTCTGCAAAGAGCCTGATGATTTCCTAAAGCTGCTACCACTTCCCAGTTTTGCAATGTTCATTAAAGGCATTAAGTAACGTTGGAAAAACCAACTGTAATCAAATGTTACCTGAGAAATTTGTGGCAGGCCTCCACAGTCCGCCATCTAGAAAGAAAAAAATAAAGTTCAGATTACGAAGAGAAATAGCATGACAACAACACACACATACCATGCAAGTGTGCTTGCTCAGTTTTTTTAGGAAGCAGGGATCATCAGTGAATTTCCTGGTTTTTATATATGACAGCTCCCCAGAACATTACTGGAGCTTATCTCCTTACGACTTTCTCCCTTCTCAGACTTAAATGTCCAACCAAATTAGCCTTGTCCTACATGTTATCCCATTTCCCACCTCTGGACGTTTGCAAAGCCCATCCCCTATACCTGGAACACAGAATCTTCTTCACCTGTTTTCAAATCTAATTTTCTTTCACAACTTCTGCCTTCAAGAGGCCTTTCCTGATTTCTCTCAATTTTACTGGTTTCTTCTCTACCCCCTGGAAATTGCCTTGTATTTATTTTATAATTACATGCTTTATATATATATGTGTGTGTATATAAAACATGTGTATACACACGCATATATATGTTTCATATGTATACACATATATGTAAAATTATAAACATGCATGCTATTTTTTTTCTGAATTGAATATGAGCTATCTGTAGGTACTGTCTCCTTTCTGTTTCCCTAGTGCCTAGCACAGTGCCATAGTGGGTGCATAATAAGTGTTTTTTGATTAATCTGGGCAGCTAGGTGGCAGGGTGGAATTGGAAGGGCCTTATCTTGTTACTTATCAAACTTGTTACTTATTAAAACCATCTTTGGGAAGTAGCTGCATTTTAGAAGTATAGGAGGCCCTCCTCTCCTTGACCAAGCTCAACGGCTTCATAATGTTTCAAGGGAAGGGAAAGTGACCTGTGGGGATTCCACTCCCTCCCTATCATGGTACTGCCAGTCTCTCCCCAAATCCAAGTAAAAGGAAACAAGAAAAGACTGGTGACTCCCCCTGCCCCCCAACAGGGACCTACCAGAACTATTTGTTACCAATTTATTATGTTATATCTGTTATAAAGCAACAGCAAAATAAAACCACAAGCCATTGGCTTACTGACCTCCCCTTCAGGCTAGCGTTAAAAGTCCATTATGGAATACATTCCCAAACAGATAGTTAGTCAGCAGAGCCCTTGGCTGGACTCCATTGGGCTGGGTCTGCCCTTCAATGGCCTTGAGAGTCAAGGTCTCCCTCTCTCTCTCTCTTCCTGGGCCAGTAGCTGCCTTCCTCTATGGAAGGAGTGCTGAATAAAAAGCAGCCCTTCCCTGAACCCTGCTGCACTGCTAGGGACAGGTCATGCACTCTCTCTGAGGAGACTGGTCCTCTGAAAATGGAGATAAACAACAGAGGATTGTGGTGAGGAATTGTTATTCTCTCCTATCATCAAAGTATGTACGCTTGGAAAAGGAGGGTTATGCATTGAGACTAAATGTGGAGATGATCCAAGTGTTACACTGATGTCCACAAATGAGTACAATGAATGGAAAAATATTTATTACATTCTTACGGGACAGCTAGGTGATGCCCAGTAAGATGATACAGCTGGGTTAGAGGGCTGGACCTAGACTCAGAAAGAATCAAATTCAAATTTGGCCTCAGAAACTGACTGGCTGTGTGACCCTGGTTGAGTCTCCTCCTCATATGTAAAATGAGCTGGAGAAAGAAATGGCAAATCACTCCAGTATCTATCTCTGCCAAGAAAATCCCAAATGGGGTCATGAAACATCGGATACAACTGAAAAAACAACCGAACACATTCAGGCATTGTACTAAACCCTGGAGACAGGAATGTAAGTGAGCTGTCTAGTCTTTGACTTCAAAGAGCTTATAATCTAATTTGGAACAGCTAGGACAGAGCATACTGGGTCTGCAGTCAAGAAGAGCTCAGCTCCAATCCAGCCTCAGAAACCTGCTAGCTTATCGACCCCGGCAAAGTCACTGAACCTGTTTGCCTCAATTACTCCATCTGTAAAATGGCACCCAGAACTGTTGTGAGACTCAAATGAGATAATAATTGTAAAGCACTTAGCACCACACCTGGCACAGAGTAAATACTATAATAATGTTAGCTATTATCAGCTATTGGGAGAATAAAAATGCCTCCATAAGGTGTCCTTTCTGTGGGAAATTCATAGAACAGGAGACAAAACCAAGCAGGAATGGTGGTGATCATTACGAGTGTAGCAGATACCCACACTGACAAGATTCACAAAACAGGGTCATTCTTGACATGCTGCTCCTTAAGGACTGAGTTTTATCTTTTTATCTTCAGCATCTAGTATAGTACTTGGCATAATGCTTGTGGATTGACTGGGGAAATCCCTCCCTTGCTCTAGACTTGGGTTCAAGTGTCCTCTGGACTCTCCAAGAGAACCTGCATTTATGCAATAAATAAACCCAGTGGTTTTCTCACACAGCCATTCTGCCTGCCCATCAACTCGACCCAGACTCCAACCTGACTCTATGACTAGAAATTCCCTCAGTTCCTGGAACTATTCCACCCTGAAACATTCGTCCAGCATGTTGGCCCCGTTATTCCACTGGTGAGTTCCTTCTAGTCGCCTGCATTTTGGATATAGCTCAGGGCTGACTATGTTTCATGCTCCTCCTGGCTATGCTGCTGCCTCTCTGACCCTGGCTTCCTATCCCTCTACCCCCACTTTATTAGCTCCCTTTTATAAGTGGCCTTTGAAGCTCCTTGTGCAGGTACAATATGAGTGTTTAATAAATAAATGCTTCTGACCTGTCTTTCCCTCTCCTTCCCCTCACCCAACATGCACATTTATTTGTCATGTTACCTTTAGGAGTGTGGTCTTGGTTGGATCCAGTTTAGAGTTGCACTCCACCTGTGTAAGAGAAGGATAGATTTGCATGTGTTATCTTTGATTTTAAAGAGATCCCATACCTACAGCTAAGGCTAAAAAACCCATCTCCTAATTCACATCCTCAGTTTCTTTCCAACCTTATTGGCCAAACCATTACCATCCTCTGGGCATGCATCCTCCTCATACATAAAATGGAATTCTGTCTCTAAATTCTACAGAATAACAGATTTAGGAGCTGGAAAGAGCTGTTAGAAGCCCCCGACCAACCAGCACCCCCACCCAGTGCCAGGGACCCTTCTAAAAGAGCCCCTACAAATCATTATTCAGTCTCTTTGTAAACAACAGCGTAACGGAACAGGGGGAATCACTATCTCCCTCTACTTCTGGCCCTAATTATGATGAAATTTGTCCACCCACAAAGGCAAAATCTGCCTGCCTCTAACTCCCATCCACTGGTCTTGGTTCTACATTCTGGAACCATACACAAACCAACCTACTTTTTGTTTTCTTTTCCTACATGACAGCTCTTCACTCATTTCACAGATTCTCTGAATTGGAAAAGACTTGAGTCGCCTGAGAAGCTATTTTCCTTCTGACATCTTTAAGTGTTGGGTCCACGAACTTTGCTTTATCCCACGTGCTTCTTGCCTTTTTTCCTCTAGATTCAACATCCCTAGTCCTTCAACTATTCCAAATGGTGCCTGCCTCTGGATATGAACCAGTTTGTCAGTGTTTTTCCTAAAATGTTCCTGAACTCAACACAGTGCAGTTCACCATCATCATCGAGCAGCTCAGGGTCTTATCACGTCTCTCATTCCAGAGAACATCTTTCTGTTAATGCAGTCTGAGGTCATACTAGCTTTTGGAGTAGCTGTGTGACAATCAAAAAGCATTCATTAATCACCTACTCTGGGTCAAGCACTAGGGATACAAGCAAAGGAGGAATCAATTCCTATTTGCAAGGAGCTTATGGGTTTTTAGTTTAAAAAAAAAAACGAACACTCCCAACCCCAATCTTTCTCATGAACTTAGAGAGGGAGCAGGGATTCACTTACATTATGTTTGGGTAATACAAGTTTCTAGAATCAACAACCTCCAATTCTCTCCCTGGCCGTAGAGTGCATGTAGGATCACATTCCACATACAGACTTTTCTCTTCAAATGGGGCTTCTTCTCTTCCCTATTCCCCCAATCCAGAATCCTAGTAGAACTCAAAAGATTAAACCCACCTGCTGGATATTCATCGTAATCATTTCCCTGGGTTTCTCCTCAACTGCCCTGACAAGAGGGTCAAGCACTCCTGGCTCTGACTGTGCCATCCAAAAGCTCAGCAAGCCACTTGGAGGTGTAAGAACAAAGTGGCAAACATGCCCTTAAAAAAACCAGTGGATGAAAAGCAGCCAGAAAGATGTGGAGAAAGGAGATGCAGGGCCCTGTTCTTAGGCAACAGAAGCCTTGAGAGGATGGGCTTTCCCTGATGAACAGGGCAGTTGAGAGAGATGCCAGCTAATTTTCTGAATTAGAGCTGAGATGGCATTTGAGTGAAATCACCCAGAGACTAGTAGGGGGATGGAAAGGGGCATCAAGGAGCAGATTGGATGAGCAGCCCTAGATGGGCTGAATGGAAGGAGTCTCCTTTAATAGCCAGTCTCAAGATCTTGGCTCTTTCTCCACCCTGGACAGGAGGTGGCTGGCAGGGTCCTCTGGCTGTGACTTTTGCCAAAAGATGACACAGTGTGTGGACCAGCCTTGGAGCAATTAAAAAAAACATGAAACCTCCAAGTAACCTTGGAAAGGAACAGAGGACTCTGGGAAAAGCTGCCTGGTAGGGAGGTAGAATATGCTCCCTCCTGGAGAATGGTCAAAACTCTGATAGTGAAACATTTATCAAACGCTGGGTACAAATAAGGTACCACAGCACCAAAGTGCCCAAGATTTCGGAGTCAGAGGACCTGTGTTCAAATCTCAATTCTACCACCTCATATAATCTCAGATATCTCAGAACTATGACAAGTGGGCATCCCAGGCTTGAACCTCCAAAGAAGAGGGAACCCATGACTTGAGTTACTCAATACCAGTCCACTTTTCCTGGCTGTTTTCCAATTTTCTGGAATGCTCCCCACCCCCGTTGACTACGAAGTCCCACTTAAAATTCCACCTTCATCAGGAAACCTCTTCCCTGGGTTGATTATCTCCTTTTATCTAGCAGTATCTTGTTGGCACAGAGTTGTCATATTGTTTTAGATTATCCTTTGCCTTTTTTTCGTATCCCAGTGCTTAGTACAGTACACACTAAATAAATTCTTGCTGACTCACTGGCACATAATAGGTCCTTTATAAATACTTACTGACTGACTCACTGAGTTCCTTTAACTATTCCTCATATGGGAGCCCAATCCCTCCTCACCAAGGCATGAACAGCATATTCTCAAATTTTTATATTCTGATTCTCTGGGTCTCAGTTTCTATAAAAACAAGGAAGATGAACTTTGCAAAAGAGAATAAGCCAGGGGGAAAGACGGTTTTTAGAATTCCAGCCCTTTATTAGAAAGGGGAAGAAAGAGCGGGACTTCTTTGCTTGGCTTTTGTAAGCAATACTGAGTCATGTGTGTTATTCGTAGAATCTCAAGAGTTGTAAAGAGCCGGAGACCAACCATCTGAAGTGCTGCCTCTTATACACCTTCCATGGCAGCTGGCTACCCAGCCAGCCCCTACTTACAACACTTTCCTCTCTCTCCCCCAAAGCCAGCCAATTTTATTTGGGGCCGTTCCAATCACTCGAAAGTGTTTCTTCAAGCACCGTTAGAGTTCAAATCTGCCTACCTGAAGCTTCCAGCCATAATGCACAGCAAAGTAAACAGAACCAGGGTAACAATTTACATTGTGACCACAATTATGTAAAAGAAAACAAGATTAAGAGATCTCAATACAAGGATCTAGGGCAATTTCAGAGGATGGCTGGCTAAGCCTGTTAGCTGCCTCTTAGCAGATTCCAGGTGTATAATGGAGCGTACTTTGTCATTCAAGGACAAAGTGCTAATTAATTTTTCTTAACTTATTTCTTTGTAACAAGGGAGAGACTAAAGGTTTTATGGCAGAAAAGGAAGAGGATTGTCAATGGCTTGATCGACATGGGTGATTTTTTTTAAAAAGAGCATCAAAATATTTTAAAGATTCCATCCAATAATTCTATTTTGCTCTCAGGAATTAAGTCTTCTCTTTCTCTTCTACCAACACCTCTTCAAATACAAGAAGGGACAACATTACGTTTCCTCTAGGTATTCTTTTTCTCCTCTGGGCTAAGCAACCTTTGTTTCTTGTACTTCTCATTGTACATGATTTTGAAAATTCCTTCACCATCGTGATCACCATCCTCTGAACTCTGTCTACCTTACCCATGTCCTTCCTAAAAGATGGTACCCAGAACTCATCACAATACTCCAGGTGTGCTCTGATGAGGACAGAGTAGCATGGGATTCTCCCCTCAGTAAGATAATGTGTCTGTCTCTAGACTATGATCTAGCCTAGAGCACAGGGGAAGGGGAGGGGGGGGAGAGAGAGACAGAGAGATAGAGGAGACGGTGTGGGAGAAGGAAGGAGGGCACTGCAATAATCCAGGAGGGTAGTACTAGACTCGGGTGCAATTGTGGGACAATGAATAAAAATAAAAGGACAGTGGAAACGTAAGGAAAAAGGGGAAGAAAATTTTGAAAAACCATTTGTACACTTCATCATCATGTAACAACAGTTAAAAGTTGTAATGATTACATTACTTTTCAAATAAACACAGAAAATGCAAATTATAAGTGATCAGTGATCAAGTCCACCAAGAGGTCTTAACAAGCAAGTGTTGCAGACAAGAGCATCACACATTGTTGCAAAGTCCAGCATGCACCAGCAGGAATATGTAAATGTAATAACTCGTTTATAATATGATACTATATGGTTACATGATGATTATATCATCAAAATTTCAATACAGGAAAAAAACACCAGTTTACAATTATTAAATTTAAGATGCATCATTTTTTAAAATCATCATTTAAAATATTTTTAAAATTTTTTTGAAATGATGTAAATTCAAAGAAAGTAGATTTTCAGGGAGGTGCTTAAAATTTTTTTTTTTTTTAAAGGGGATGGCAGGTCAAATAAGTTGGGAATCTCTGATCTAGAGAGCAAGAGAAAAAAATACTTAGGACAATACAACTTGACTATTTTGTACTCATCCTTCATATTCCAGGCCTTTCCAACACATCAGAGCTCTTACTTTATAACAAAGCTGTAATTACAGATAACTAAATAATACATACCACAGCATCCACCGCAGGTGAATTGTCTCCAACCACTAACAACGCAGGGCACCTAGGTGTGGTCAGACAGAATGGATATATGTCAGTTGTAGGGGCCAGAAGAAATGCCAGAGTCCTCTTCCTACATGAACCCCTCATCATCTCTTTACTATTCCTTTAAGATACATGCTGTCCTGGTTTTCTCCTCACCTTCTGCTCATCCAAATCTATTCGTAAGGTTCAGTTAGCAATCTCATACACCTTAGCATGAATATAAATTAAGTGGACTTTATCAGGGACATCTTCATTTTGAGTTTTCTAACAGCTGAATACAAAGTTTTGTCTTAAGATGATTCAGCCATATTATTTAATGCTTCTGAGCCTGGGAGCTGAGGTTTCTGGTCACTCCCTTAAAAACCTACCAAATGGGCAATTATATGTAAGTTCAGTCCTGTATTTTTGTGTGCCGAAGGAAGGAATTGATACTACCCTGATGGACGCTGTTTTGTTTGTCTTAATTAGGAAAAGCTCTAGAAAAAGTCAGCTTTATTGCACCATCCTGGCAGGCTGGAACTTAGGACATGTAAAACTGTATGCAGTTCACTCTCTATCAAACTGACATTGCTTGCAGGAGGGGCTCCTTTCTCGATTACTAGTCCCAGCAAAGAACAAACGGCAACTCCAGGGAAAAAGGGACCCGAGATACCCACCAAAGAAAACTGCCAGGATATTTAGCTAAGCCTTTACATCTGCACATTGGGGAAAAAAACTGGACTATAAATCAGAAAACCTAATAGCACTGTTAGCCCTCAGCTTATCCAGCTATCTTTTTTTAAGGTTTGCAAAGCACTTTCTAAAAGTTAACTCTTTTCATCTTCACAACAATTCTATGAGGTTGATGCTATCATTATCCCCATTTAACAGATGAGGAAACCAAGGCCCAGGGTCTCATAGCTAATAAGTGTCTTGAGGCAGAATTTGAACTCAGGTCTTTTTTTGCACTAGGAGTTCAAGGTTCAGTTCTGTCACTAACTTGTTTGATACTGAGAACTCCCTTCCACTGGGCTACTGTTTCCACAAGAAAAAAATGGAGAGAACATCTATCTCACAAAATGGTAAGGGCCAAATAAGATAATTTGCATATGAAGTGGTTTGCAAATGTCAGTTTTGGAAGGAATCATGGGAATTCTAGTAAAGACTCACTCTGCAAAGAGATATGAAGAAGGTAGCCACTTACTGTAGGGTGACAGCATTGGTTCCGGGAAGAGGACGCTCAATTTCTAGGTCCCTGCGACTGTGGAAATAAGCCAAAGTAATTAACAGATGCTGCCTCCCCAGAGGCAAGAGAAAAAGATCAATAGCAGGAAGGAACTGGGAGCAGACCGCCTCCTCCCTCACCCTTTGGGATGACCCGCTTGACTCCACATGTCACAAAATCAGTCAGTATCAGCTGGGGTGCTAGACCACAGAGCCTTCTTGGCTCCACTGACTTAGGTGAAAACATGTCTAGTGGAAGCCAGGGTCTGCCAGGGGACCAAGGTGCAGTCATCTAGGAAACAAGGAGAATGATTTCCTGACTGTTTCACATATGATTTTTCTACAAGGGTCCCCAAATGGGGAAGCAAATGAGAAGCAAATACCTCCCGCTTAAGGTTAGGACAGTCCTGGGTGGGGGAAAAGACTGAAAATGGTATTGGTTGTGAAGTCCTACAGCTACAAAATGAGGAAGGGGAGGGTGCTGCCCATGATACTCTCCCCTCTTCCTACCGCAGGCAAAGCCACCCAAGACCAAAAGGATGGGGACAGGGAAGTAATAACTTATTTTGAAGATTTGCCAGATAACCTCTAGGATACTTAAGTTTTAACTAACAACTCTAAAATTCTCAGCTCTAAGGTCCCTTCTGGCTGACATTTTGCATGTCCCATCCTAAAGTCCCTACTAGCTCTAAATTTCTAGGTTCAGAAGTCCTTCCAACAATGAGATTCTATGTTCTAAGATTCCTTTCAGGGCTAACATGCTATATCCAAAGGGTCTTTCTAACTGTAACACTGTAGGTTCTAACATTTGGTATTCACAAGTGTCTTCCAGTTCCAACATCATAGGTTCTAACATTCTATGTCCTATTAGGTTTCTCCCAACTCTAATGCTCTAGTTCAGGTATGGGGAATCTGCAAGCCTTCAAGGTCACATGTGACCTTCTAGGTCCTTGGGTGTGGCCTTTTAACTGATTTCAAGTTTGACAAAACAAATACTTTTATTAAAGGGATTTGTTCTATGAAGTTTGGATTCAATCAAAGAGCCCCACTTGCAGACCTAGAAGCCCACATGTGGCCTCAAGGCCACAGGTTCTAACATTCCATGCACTATTAGGACTCTTCCAGCTCAAACATTCTAGGTTCTAACAATCTATGTCCTATTGGATGTCTTCCAGCTCGAATACTCTAGGTTCTAACATTTTATGTTCTATTCATTAGGTCTCTTTCAGCTCAAACATTCTAAGTTTGAGATGTCTTCCAGCTCCAATACTGTAGGTTCCAACTTTTTTATATTCACAGTTCTCTAGCTCTAACATTCTAGGTTCTAACATTCAATGTTACACAGACCCTTCTAGCTCTTACTGTTCTAGAGCTCAAAGATTTACCAATAAATCTATTATTTGCTCCAGGGTATGAAGATGGGTTTTGTATCCTGTGCTCTGCCCTGAGCATACAGCAGGGTGGGCACATGAAAAATACCAAATGATTCTGACTTATGAAAGATAATCCAGGTCACAAAGTCAGTTACCTGTTGTAGGCATTAATGAAGAGATGGAGATTGCTCGGGTTCATGTCATTGATGATATGATGGCGGTAGGTGTGCACCACCTCTATGTTGTTCTGCATTTCTTCCTATGATTAAGACAAGGTAAAGGGAGGAAATCAATGATCTCATCATCTAATAGGCCATATCAGGAGGAAGGAATGGGAGTGGAAAGCCAGTCAAGTTTGGACCAATTATGAAAAGTATGAGGGTCAGGTTTTGTCTGGGATCTAAAATGGTGGTTAGAGTGGAATGGGTGCTGGATTTGGAGTCAGGAGATCCAAGTTCAAAGCCTAGCTCTGATAATTACCAACTAGCTGGTTGACATTGGGAAAATTCAATGCCTCTTTGAGGCTCAACTTCCTCATCTCTAAAATTGGTATAATAATACACATAACACTGCCTACTCCAGTGGACTATGGTGAAGAAGGCATATTGTAAACATGAAAACACTATAAATGTGTGAGCCATTAGGGTTGGAGGGGACTTTGGAGATCATGCGTCTGAATTCCAGAAAGGGAAAGCGATACAATAACAGACAGAATCAGGAGTTGCCTTCAGGATTCTTGGCTCTGAGCTCAGTCCTCCGTCCACTGTGTTACTATCCTGCTTTCTCTGCTTGAAAGGCAACAGCACCAGTGGAGCACAAGATATTTTTAAGTCCCAAAGCAGGGGGCAGGAACATTTCAATTTACACGAAGCTCAACCCCAAACTAGCACAAACCCAGTTTTTTTTTCCTTTCTTGTTCACTTTCGGAAAGGGCAAATAGTTGGCCAAACAACTCAAAGCAGCACCCTCTCTGACTTGGGGGCCCTAGGGATGAGAGTGGACTTGGAAGTATTAGCCTAATCAGTAACATCCAGAGCTAGAGAAGGAGGAGGCGGAGACCCTGATGAGACCATGTTGAGCTGGTGCTGTTGTCAAAACAGAATCTGGGATTATTTAAGGAAGAAAAAGGTCAATCAGCTAAAAACACCCTAGAAGAATCAGCTTGTGAGAAACCTTCCTGGTATTTCAGATTAAAACCAAGTGGCAGAAACTGGCTACCAAGAAGCAAGCTGCACTGCCACATGGGTGCTCACAGAGGCACAAAGAGGCCTAGCACTGTAACTGATAGGCAAGGCAAGGGTACATAGCTTGGGATAATTCTAAGGGGTCTGTGAATGTGTATTTTCATTAGCCTCTAACTGAAATTTACTATTCTCTTCAATTATGAATGCAGACCAGTATTATTCTGAGAAAGATGGGGGCCAGGGGCTACAAAATGTTAAGAACCCCCTTAGCTAACTCAAGGACATTAGAGGCAACCAGAACTTTTAAAAATGTGCTTTGGACTCAAAGGAGACCTGCCTGAAAAATGTTCAGCCTCAGAAAGATGTAAAGGGGCTGAGAGATGTCTATCTAAACATCTGAAGGGCTCTCAAAGAAGAATATGTCACTCCAGCAGGCAGAACCCAGGAACCATGGAGGGAAATTACAGGGAGACAGATTTTAGTTCAGCATCTGCAAGACATTCCCACAACAGAATGGGCTGCCTCATAAAGTAGTGAGATCCCTGTCAACAGAAGTCCTGAAGGAGAATGTGGACAACCACTATGTAATGTGGGATGTTTAGCCCAGAGACAGGTGCAAGATTACTTGTTGATAAGTATGTAATCAAGACATGAATGACTTCTGGTGTGCCTTTCAAATGAATGGTTCAACTTCAGACAAGAGGAGCTGGCCTAGATCTCTGAAATTCTAAGATTCCATGGACCTTAAAAAGAGGTTTCAGTTCTTCAAGTATTGGAGATGGGTTAAATAAGAGGAGTTGCAGTTGGTGAGTTATTAATAGACCAATGTGAACACTGAAGAAAGGAGATGGGAGAGAAGCTGCTCCCACTTCTTATCCCCCGACTCAACCCCAGCCCCAGCCTAATAAAACCAGAGTGAGGTCTCATTACCAGTTAAAAGACTAAATGTAAAAAATACAACTGTCACTTACTGACAAAGAAACGTGAAGCTTCTGTACTAAAAATGAGTGAAGAGGTGGAAGTCTACATTAATTGGATGGTGCATATAATGTCAGTTTTTTTCAGGGTACTGATTGACTGTGAAGTAATTTTTTCTACTCCTTAAAAAGAAAATCTTTACTATCCAAGATGATTCATCAGGAGTGCTGAAGAAGTGATACACAGGAAAACATCTAAGTGATTAAAAAGATATCAATAAAAACATCCCCAATTGATAAATGATCAAAGTCTATGAATAGACAATTTTCAGAGGAAGAAATTAAAGATATCTATAATCATATGAAAAAATGCTCTAAATCACTTTTGATTAGAGAGATGCAAATCAAAACAACTCTGAGGTTCCACACTGGTAAACATGACAGAACAGGAAAATGATAAATGTTGGAGAGGATGTGGGAGAGTTGGAGCATTAATTAATTCAGTGTTGGTGGAGCTGTGAGCTCATCCAACAAATCTGGAGAGCAATTTGGAACTATGCCCAAAGGGCTATAAAAATGTGCATACACTTTGACCCAGCAATATCGCTTCTGGAACTGTATCCCCAAGACATTATAAAAGTGGGAAAGGGTCCCACATGTACAAAAATATTTATAGCAGCACTCTTTGTAGTTGCCAAAAACTGGAAATCAAGGGGATGCCCCTCAATTGGGGAATGGCTGAATAAGTTGTGGTATATGAATGTAATGGAGTACTACTGCGCCATAAGAAATGATGAACAAGAAGACTTCAGAGAGGCCTGGAAGGACTTATATGATCCGAAGCTGAGTGAAAAGAGCAGAACCAGAAGAACTTTGTGCACAGCAACAACCACATGTGCGAGTTTTTTCTGGTAGACTTGGAACTTCATGATAATGCAAGGACTTAAAAAAAAAATAATTCCCAATGGTTTTCTAAGGCAAAATGCCTTTCACACTCAGAGAAAGAACTATGGAATTCATTTGCAGAATGTAGCAGATCATATTTATATGTGTGTGTGTATGTACTATGGTTTGTTATATGATTTCTTCCATTTATTTTAGTTCATCTATACAGCATGACTATGGTGAAAACATATTCAATAGGAAAGCATACATAGATCCTATATAGCATTGTATGGCATCTTGGGGAGGGGGGTGGTGGGGAGTAAGCGGGGGTGGGGTTTAGAATCTAAGCTTTTTGGTAGCGATTGTAGAACATAAAAATAAATAAATAAACCAGCAGATAAATAAATAAGCAAATAAAAAATAAAAACAAACAAAAATTGAAATGTGAAGGCTGACAAAAGGATGTATACCATCAAATAAAGTCACAGCCATGAGATAGCTTCCACAGAAATGTAGTTTCCTTGTTTGGTGTTTACTCTTCTCAAGTGTACTTGTGGTATACAAAGGTACCACCTTTTATAAAACTAGAAGCAGGGGGGTGATCAACATTCTTCTAAGACACCACATGGCCTGGGCTGATGTCATGGCTTCTCGACATGGAGCTGATGTGTTCTGAGGGGGTGTGATCTGATTTACAGTAGATCTAACTTTAGAGGGTTAGGGTTAGGGTAGGGACTGGGTCCTACTACTGCAGGATTTGACCAAATGACTCACCTTCCCGAACAGATGAGACACCACCATATCAGGAAGCGCTTGAGTCCACCCAGAGATCTAAACCAGATAAAACAAAAGCATTGACAATAAAATGAGAAACAGCCAAATCATTGAACTGTCTGTACCCTTGGACTCAGGAATTCCCCTTCTGGGTACATGCCCCCAAGAAGGTCACTGACAGAAAGAAAGGAATATTTTGCTGTGAACAACCTAACACTCCCCAGGGCAGTAAATGCTGGAAATAAAGAGAAGACCTATCGATTGGGAGAAAACCTCAATAAACTACTATTATGTTAAAAAAAAAAACCAAAAACCAAAGACTAAATGGAATTCTGGGATGCAGAGATGCTCTGATACAGAATGACAAAAGACATTGACAATACAAACAAAAATCACACCACAGGGCAAGCAAATTCAGATTAATTGCAATGAATAATCTCGGTCTGCCCCCTTGGTAAAAGTGTGGAACTATAGGTGTCATGGATGCTGTTTTAACTCATCACACATGGCCATTTGTCAGTTGGGTTTTGCCTAACTTTTCTTTATTACAAAAGCAGAATGACTCCAAGTGGGAGGGAGTGGGATATTGGGAAATGATCTTGCGTAAAAAAGCCAAAATACAACTTTAAACTCCCCCCCAAAATGATGTGGAGAAGAAATGATCAGAAACAGAGAGGAAGTTTAAGAGTAAATGTGACCCAAGGTTACTACCAGAATGCTGCTATGAACTAAGTCCCCTGGTTTTTTCTCAAACCTCCTCAGAGTATGGGTTGTCCCAATTTCACCTGGCTTTAAAAGAGTTGTGATTTTAGGCATTATTTAGTTCAATCCCCTTTGATTTAGAGGGCAGAAAACAAAGGCCCTGGAAGCGATAGAAGCTTGGTAGGGTTCTTTCCATTACACATACTGTTGAACTGCTGATTTAAGTAAATCTGACCCACTATGAAAGGTCTCAGGTCAATAAGAGCTCAAGGCCCTGATATAGTCACAACTCTCAGGACCACCCAGGCCAGCCTCTTCTTGAACACCAAGCCTCTCCACAATATCACCAAGTCATGCAGACTATTTCTGAAGACCTCCAGTGAAGGGGTGAGGGGGGTACCTCTTGCACTCCCACCGAGGAGTAAGGAAAGATGGCACAGATGAACTCAATGTGCCACTAGCATTAAGCCTTTGGTGGTGAGATGACTTCACTGCCTTGATGTCACTTGATAGCTACCCAAAGTTTGGCAAAAACATATTTTCAAAAGTCAGAACTGCTCCCAGAATGAAAGGCTAAATAATCTCATTTCATCTGGAACAATTTATTCTCTTTTTGGCAAAGATGTGAGATCCTTCCAAAAAAATATTTGTTCAAAAAAACCAATGAACGTCTAGCTAAGAGTTGCATGGGTCAGTGCTAGCTTAGAGGGACCCTTGCTGCCTCAGGAAGGGGCCCACTTCAGAGACTGGTGATGTTTGAGACTATTCCCACCCACGTCTGCTGAAGAGTCCCAGCTGAGGGGCGGCATAGGCCAAGGAAAATTCTTTTCTGCACGAAGAGGGCAGAGCTCAAGGTGCTGCTTCCTATCAGGGAGGACCATGGCTCCCTGCCTGCAGATCTCCTTACAGAAAACACATGCACGTTTCCAAAGCCTCATTTCTTTACCTTGGTTGCTGCCCAGTCCATCCACCCTTCAGCACAAGGGTTCACGTTGATGAGGACGAGCCCTTCCACCATTTCTGGGTGGTTCAGCTGCAAAGGAAGACAAATTCAGAGAGTATACCAGAAACAAGCAGAAATACTGATTTGTAGCTGGAAGGGTTCTTGGGGGCCAAAAGAGACTAGAGGACCTTATTTCAACTCCTTGCTCTGCTGTCTATAGCTACTGCCTGTGTGACACTGAAGTTACCTCTCTAGGTCAATTCCTTCATCAGAAAAATCAGGGATAGATCATCTCTGATGTCCCTTCTAGCTATAAAGTCAATGATCCCACTTAGCACAAGCTACCAAGCGTAAGAGCTGGCATTTGGACCCAGAGGTAGGTATTATTTCCCTATCTCATTATATTTGGAAGTTGGAAGGAAATCTTAGCGGCCATCTGAACTGACCCATACCCAAAAGAAACCCTCGTATAACACAGCTAGCCAGTTTTTGCTTAAGGATCACCAACGAGGGGACTTTCACAGCTTCCCAAGGAAACTTTGTCAGGGAAGCCTAAACTGAACACTTGACAGCCGAATAATTAAGATTGCTAGGGAGATGTCCTGTTGTTGCCCAGTTCTGTCTTATTCTTTGTGACTCCACTTGGAGTTTTCTTGGCAAAGATACTGGTTTTCCATTTCCTGTTCCAGCTCATTCTACAGATGAGGAAACTAAAACAAGGTGAAATGACTCACCTAGGATCACACAGCCAGTAAATGTCTGAGGTTGGATCTGAACTTAAGAAGATACTCCAGGCCCTCTATCCACCTAGTTGCCATTAGGCTGTTCTGCTTTCATCTTCTCTATTGCATCCTGCTTTCACCCCATCCCACACAAAAGAGTCATTAAACTCCAGTGGAGGCCATAGTCTTATGCCTATTAGACTCAAATTCTTTTAAGAAGTTCTGGAAATTGAGCAGAGAATGCAGATACCTTGTCTGCCAAAGCCAAGAGGGATGCATTTCATCTTTAAACAAGACTCAATTGTTACAGACAAAAAGCCACCCTCCACCCACTGGAAGTGGGGCATGACAGGATAACAGTCTGTCTGTTTGCGGTCTCGTGTCCACTGAAATGCGCTCAAATGTTTCAGGGAGGCCAGGAGACTTACAGCAAATCGAGTTAAGATGTAGGCACCAGCTCCGGTTCCCATTCCAATCACGCTTTTCAGTCTGTAGGAAGAAAACAAGTACCCCCCCAAAGAGGACCTCCTATTAAATGGGATTGAGAGACCCACACATAACAAAAGCCCAGTTTCTGCTCCAGTTACCTGCCCCCTTCTGATGAGGTCAGATTTATTTCGAGTTGACAGCTAGTTCAACAGCCACAATAGTGTGTCATCAAAATAGCAAATTGCCCCCCAATCCCCCAAACAAATCACTGTTTTGTAACTAGACAGGGGCCTGTGACCTCTCCATTGCGATGGCTTCATGCCCTTCCCTTCCTGCATCCCAAGTCTCATCTTCTGTGAAATTTACTGGAATGACTATTACAACATAGCATCTTTCTGCCTGGGAAGCTTAACTCTGCATTTGATGGGTAAAAAAGAACATGGCCCTGGGATCTGTAGGGTATGGAGGCAAGAAAAAGTATACACAGACAGCTCTTACTGTACAATGCTTTTTTAAGAAAGAAGCAGTCTCAACTAAAATAACAGGAGAGGAGAAAGTAAATGGGAGGAGACAAATATCAAAGGACCATTTCTCCTCAAAAGGCAAGATGGATCCAGGGTAAAGGTTGGAAGGTCACCCTACTAGCTGCTGCCCTTTAACTCTTCCATGTTCATCCAGTCTAACAGCCCTACAATGGCTTAATTTTCTTCCCAATGTGTCAGGTCTTCCAATAAATGCCTTCTCTTCTATGGGCTCCTCTGATCCCTTCCCTTTCTATCACTGCTGCCCTGGCATGTCTCAGTGCTGGGCACACAGTAGGTGCTTAATTTTGGTTAACTGATTGGACACCTTCTACCTTCTACAAATTATACCTCTACACTCCCAAATGGCAGGACACAATAGAAGTAAATTAATCCTAAATTACAAAACACAAATTTTTTTTTGGTACCATTTGCTAATTTTTTTTTAATTCTTAATTTATGGAATAAAAGAAGCACTTCCATAGCATAGTATAATTTAAAAGATAACTGCACATGAAACTGGAGAAGCAAACTTTTCTAAGAGCCTTACAAACACACGTATGCACACCTTTTCTGACAGACCAAAACTTATCTCGAAATTCATGTGCATTTTGCCAAAAAAGGATTCAAACCAGAGACACCATTTATAAAGACAAAAACTGCTTTCTACCACCAACACATTTTTTTTTCTTACCCAAACTGGTGGAGAATTCCAGGAATCATTTCAGCTAGCTGATCCATGGATGGATACATATACCTGTGGGAAGAAAGTGTATTACACCTAATAACAATGCCCAGTCATTGAGAACACGTTACTTCATCCCAATCTGACTCAGTTTCCTCATCTGCAAAATAAATAGGTTCAAGTAGGTGCTTTCTAAGGTCTCCTCTAGCTTGAAATCTATGATGTTGATCTTTTTATCCACAGCAGAAGCAGAAAATCAGAAATTGACACTGTCTTATTGGAAAGGCTTCAAAGTCCTTGAAGACCTTGGTCTTATGGAGTCTGGAACGTAAGTCTTGGTTCTGATGATGGTGGTGATGTCTGGTTTAGGTCACCATATTTTAGGGACACTGACAAAATGGAGCTACGGAAAAACTAGGATGGTGAGAAGCCAAAAGACACAAATATCCAAGAATCATTTGAAGAAGCAGGCAATTTTTAAACTGGAAAAGACTTTGGGGGAAGATGAAACAGCTGTTTTCACATATTTCAAGAGGGAGTAGTCTTTTTCTACTTGGCCCTGGTGCAGAGGCAAACTTTAGCTCGAGAAAGAAAAACCTCCTAATAAGAGAAGGACCCCAAAGGTGCAACAGCCAACCTCCAGAATCAGAGACTTCCCTCCAGGAGGTTTTAAAAAGCAGAGGCTGGATCATCACTCTTGAGAGTTGCAGAAGGGATGCCTGTTCAGGAATGGGTTAGACCAAAGCCCTTTTAATTCTGAGGTACTGTGACTCTGAAGGCCAGCAGCTAGGTGGTGCAGTGGATAGAACACAGGACCAGGAGCCACAAAGGCCTGAGTTCAAAACTAACTTCAGATATGTACTATGTGACTCTGAGCAAGTTATTTAACTTCTACCTGCCTCAGTTTCCTCAAATGTAAAATGGGAGTAATATTAGTACTACCTTATAGGGTTGTTGTGAGAATCAAATGAGATACTATTTGTGAAATGCTTGTTTAGTATCAAAATGCCAGGCAAAGGGTTGCCACTTGTTCAATGTTTGTTTTTCTTCTCTCTTCCTTAATTTCTATCTAGCTTAATTTCTGCAAAAAGAAACCTCATAAGATTGTTAGGAGAATCAAAGGAGACAACAGTTATAAAGGGCTTACTTACTTAGCATAATATCTGGCAAATAGTTGATGCTTAATAAATGTTTGTTTCCTTCCTTAATCTGTATCTACCTCAGTTTCTTCAAATGCAAAAAGGAAATATCACTATTACTTCACAGGACTGCTGTGAGAATCAAGTAGGATAATATTTACGAAGTGCTTGGTTAGCTGGCATAATGCCTGGCAAATACTTGGCTGTCATTTTCTTACTCCCTTCCTTCCTAAAGAAACCACAACTAGAAACAGCTTTAAACTTTCCAAGAGCCTACAGCCTCTTAAATAGAGAATTCCCAACATACACACCTGTAAATACCAGCCCGAGTATAACTCCTGCCTCCTTCAAACCTGGCCTTGAGACAAATGGAAACCAACAGGACTGATTCTGGCCCTACACTGACCTTCTCCATTTCTGAGGCTGGTCCGGCTTGTGTTTCACTAGCACTGCGGTGTACTGGACTGAGTACATGCAAATATTCAAGTATCAAGCAAGGCTCAAGATCCAGCTCTGGCTCTTCTACCACTTCTAGAATAATGTTTACACTACCTCACAGAGTGAGGAAAGAATCCTGAAAACCACATGTGCTTCTAACTCTGACTCTAAGCCTAATTCTAAATGAGAGCCTTTGATTCCGAGCTATTACGAACAATCACTTTGAGAAACGGAGCTTTCTTCCCAGAAGATTTCCTGATTGAGCCCTCACTGGACTTAAATAGCCTCCAGTGAAAATTAAGTATCCCTCAGGTTCTCAACAAGTTGAAAACAAGAGGCTGGAGATGAGAGGAAATTTAGTAGGAAGAGATGTAAAAATCTGCCTGAGTTCAAAAAATCAATTGCCTAAGTATGATGGTGGAGTAGACACATAGCTAGGTAACAGTTTTTAGTGGAACTCTAGGATTTTATTATATGGTAATTTCATTTAAGTTAACAGGATGATGTGACTGCCACAAAGAGCATCTTTGGCCGTGGAGTGTCTAGAAAAGCATCTCTCATTTTTTTTTTTTGGTCTTGGGATGCATTTATACTCTTAAAAATTGAGGACTCTTATCAGTTTTTGTTTTATGTGGGTTACATCTATTGATATGTTAGAAATTAAAACGTCATTTTGACTTCCTGAAAGACTTTTATAGATTCCCAGGGACCCAAAAATCACATTTTTAAGAACCAGTGGTCTAAAGAAAGGGAGAAGACATTCCTGCTAGTCACCTTGGTCATGGATATTGGTCTTGAGTAATATTATGTTTGGCAAGGCAGGAAAATGAATCAATTCAACATAACATAGAAAGATCAGTTGAAAGCACTAGGAAAGAATTAAGCTGTGTCTCTAAGTATTTGAAATACTCTCATTTGGTAAGAGGGATTAGATTTGTCCTTCATTGTTATCAATGGTTTCAGCTGGGTGCGACTCTTCATGACTCCCTTTGGGGTTCTCTTGGCAAAGATGCTTGGAGTGGTTTGTTCTGCAGATTATTTTACAGATAAGGCAACTGAGATAAAATAGAGGTTAAGTGATGTACCCAAGGTCACACAGTTGGTTAAGTGTCTGAGGCCAAATCTGAACTCAAGAAGATGAGTCTTTTGGGCTCCAGGTATAGTACTCTGCTCACTGCCATATAGATGATGCTATAACCTTGTTATGTAGAGCAAATATTTTCATCCCCATTTTACAAATGGGAAAACTGACAGCTAGTTAAGTGGATGAACTGAGATTCAAATCAAGTTTTATATTCTATGTGCCAGGAAAGGTGTTATTATCCCTTACAGATGAAGATACTAAATGCTCAAAGAAAACATGATTTACACAAGAAATAAAGTCAAGTCTAAATATTCCTGGCTCTCAGACAATGAAAAAAATGTATTCTTTCAAGCACTCACAGGGAAAAGGTACCTCGAATTCCATGAGACAGAGGTAAGGTCCCAAACTTTTGAAGAGGCCTTTTGAGAGAAAGCACTGAACTAGAAGCCCAAGTGGTTCTATCCTGTCAAAGGTAGATTTATTTGACCACTCATTACTTTAACAGTTGGTTCATAATTAACTAAGTCCTTGCTTTTTCAAAAGGCCTTTCATTTCAATTACTTGGTCACTGTGGGTCCCATCTATTTATAAGGTAAGGAATAAGTGCCCATTTCTAATAATATTAGAAGCCCATGTTTAATCCCTTAAGCACTGAGCTGCTCCCCCACCACCCCTCCCAACAGTATCTCCTTATTTGAACATATAATCACTGAAGGGGGCTGGGAAAGGAGGTGCCCTCCAAGAGATCAGTCTGCAGCAGTGGAGAGCTCCCTAGGTACATTTCCATCTGCCTAAAAAATTGAATGAGAAATGCAACGCTGTGGTGGAGAAAGATCATGATATTTTAAGTCTCAAGGACTTAATAATTAATTAATAACCTAATAATTACACCACAGGCACGGTCCATTCAGTGCGGCAGAATAGAAAGCCCACTCTACTGAAAAGAATCTCCCTCTACTCAAAGAGTCATGAAGTCGGACTTCTGGTCCCAGGTCTGCCACTAACTAACCAGGTATATAGCATTAGGAAAGTCACTTGCCCTTCTCTGGGCCTTAATTTTTCATTCAAACTCAAGAGGCTTTAAAATTTAGTGTCTATTACACTGTTAGGTGTTGAGATACAATCCCTGCCCTCAAGGAGTTTATATTCTATTTCCAGGAGAAGACGTACCCAGAGCAGAAACAACAAAATATATTCAAAAGGCAAAAGAAATCTCAGGGAAGAGAGATACTCACTACCAGGACAACTGGAAAAGGCCCCCAAGGTGTAGAAGACCTGTGGCTGAGTCTGGAAGGACTTTAGGATCATAATTTCTTGAACTAGGGGACAGGCCCAGGAGTCAATAAACAGTGCCGAGATGAAGGAGTCCCCTTAGAGCTAGTTTCATGGAAGCAGCTGCTAGTACCCTTTTGTTAATCACTTCCTCCCTATGCATCCCACATCTCACACAACCTGAGGACCAACTATAATGTAGTCCCTTTCTCTTACTGGAAGAGCAGGTCCGACTCTATCAACAAATTTTGTACCTTGGACAAGTCACTACTACCTAGGCTATTTGGGTCTCGGGTTTTTACAAGTATAAACAGGAGTTTGGGAGAGAGATGACTCTAAAGGACTCCTAATCTCATTAAATCTAACCCTTGCATTTTACAAATGATGGTAATCATGGCTAACATTTATAATATAGTGCTTCCTATGTAAAGGCATTATGCTAAGGGCCTTGTAATTACTGACTACACTTGATCTTCCTAACAACCCTGAATGTCTAAAGCTATCATTATCCCCATTTACAGATAAGTAAACTAAGGCACAAGTCAAGTGATTTGCCCAGGGTCACACAGCCTATGTGTGGCTGAGACCACTTTTGAATACATGTCTTTCTGACTCCAAGCCCAACACTCTATCCACTGTACCACCAAGGTGCCCCAAATGAAAAAAAGAAACAGGAACCCAGAGATGATTTGCAAACATTGGCTATCTTTCAATCTGTGCTCCTTTCTTCATCTTCTCAAACACATTCCTTTTATTTCTATCCGTCGCACACCTTTACCTCGGGTCTAACAGAGCATCAGAAAGGACCAGAAGTCAAGACAATGAATGAGTTCTACTCCTGGCTTGCCCACGTAACACCTGAGTGACCTTGTCCATGGCCTCAGTTTCCCCATTTGGCAAACGGGGGGTTGGGTTGAACTGGAGAGGTAGATGTCCACCAACATCCCTTTCTAGATCTAAATTTATGACCCTGAGATTCAATACCATTCCAGCCCTGGTCAAGCCATCCTCCCAATACCCTTACATTTGCTGAAGAGACTACTGCACGTGGAGTCAAAGGACATTCATCCTTCAAACACGTACCCCACAGGAAAGGATGCTGCTCCATCCTGTTGCCCAGGAGCATCCACATGGCAGACGGCAAAATGCTGGGTGATCTCCTGCATGTCCTCTGAATTGAAGAGAGGGTTGTAGCAGGTTTTGTCTACAGGACAGAAAGAGCAGGGGAAAGAAAAGACAAATTAATTTTAAATGATCCTTAGGGGGCCTTCTCTACTTGCTCACACCAAGCAGAAGAAGTCACCAAATGTGTACATTCCTCCACCTACAAAAGCATCTCTTACAAAATCTTTGATCATGCAGGCTATCCTGGCACACAGTAGGTGCTTTACAATTGTCTATTTTGCTAATTCCTTGAATGCCTCTATCCTTGAAGCAACACGTTCAAATGTTGGACAGCTCCAATTATCAGGAAATACCTCCCTAGACTGAGCTCAAATCTCCTACAGCTTCCACTAGTTCACTAGTCCCTGCCCTCAGGGTCGCAGTCTGACCCCCTTCCAAATGACACCACTCAGGTATTTAACAGCTAATGATAGCTAACAATTATACACTAAGTTTACAAGCAACACTCTACAGCTATTAGCTCATTTAATCCTATCCTCACAACCCTACAAAGGAGGTACTATTTCAAAGGAAACCATACTATTTTAAAAGGAAACCTGGGCTGAGAGAAGTTATACATGACTTGCCCAGGGTCACTCAGCTAATATCTAAAATGGGCTTCAGATTTGGACCCTCCCAAGTCCAGCATTCTATCCACTGCCCTACCTAGAGGATTCATTATTGGAAAGTCAAGTCTCTCCATGAATGTTTCAGCAAGTAGCAGAGTACAAGTCAGAACACAAGATTTGGAAACTTAGGTTCAAATCCTGCTTCTGACACATATACACTGATATCATGGCTTAGCTCCCATCTGGATCCATAGGAATGGTCCACATCTGGAATGTTATCCAGAGACCCAGGCCTGTCAGAAGTCTTGAGTTAGATTTGACTGTATCTGGTCCCTATCCCAAGGCACATTCCTCCTTTCCCTCAGAGTGTGAGAGTGGCACTGGCACCAACAAGGGGTATTTGGGTAACTACTCCTGTCCCTTGACCCTAGAGCTTGTTAAAAGTTAAACACCATGATCTGTCCAAGAGGAATCAATTAGAACTGCTGTCCTATTGACCCCAGGAGGAATAAGTGAAAACTACAGAAAAGTTTGATATAAGGGTCGGCTGCCTGGAAATTAGAACACCATTAATGCAGAACGAGAGGTAGTGGGGTCCCCCACTCAGCCCTCAGGTAATGGCTAGATTGTGCTGTCAAAGCAGATTCTCACTCAGACCAGGCTGGACTAGATAATACTAACCAACAGTAATAGTGCTTATATAATGCTTGAAGGTTTGCAAAGTCCTTCATAGACATTACCTTATTTTAACCTTGACAAACAACCTTAACAAAGTGGGTGCTATTATTATCCCCAGGCAAACAGAGATTAAGACACTTGTCCAGGGTCACAGACGGGCCCAGCTCTCTACCCACTGCTCCGTTTAGCTGCCTCCAAGATGACTTCTAAGGGCCAACTCAAAGTCTGTCATTTTTCCCCTGTCTACATATCTAAATTCCTAATAAGAATAAAAACACCTTGATGGCAGGGTTTCTATCTCCTTACCTCTCCAGTATATCCTCCACATCACTCCCACCACTGTCCAGATCACATAATGTGCTTAGTAAGTGCATACCAGACCAAGGTCAGACTGATCCTCTATAAGAGGGTTGAGGAGTTTTCTAAGAGTCCAGACAGATGGACTGACCTCCCTGGAGCAATTATCCTACCGAATGCAGTGTACCATGTGAGGGAAGTCCAAGACATTCGGTAGAAAGGTGCTGGCTCTTGAGGTCCTGAGTGTAAATGATGCCTCTATAATGCTGACCATATATGTGACCTTTAACACCACCCCAGGCCTCAGTTTCTTCATCTGGAAAATTTGACCATTTGACCTCCCAGGTTCCTCTCAATTCTGCCTCTCTAGTATCCTATGATAAAAGCTAACCCTCCTCCTACTCAAGGTCTCTGCAGATACCTCCGGCCTCCTCCTGGCATGATGGCTATGAATTGTTTTTGAAAAGTCATATCAAGCAGAAGCAAACTCTAGCAGATGGAACAGGGTCTCAACAACAGACTGTGCTTCTATGTTTGGAGAATCAGAATCCTGGAGGAGAAGCTCACTCATCGGAGGGGAAGTGATCTGAGAATGAGGGGTTTTGTTGTCTTTTCTCCCCCACTCACGCTAAAGCTTATAGGGATTGTGGTTTGAATTGGCTTAAGAAGCACCCACAGGGATGAAATCACCAATCCTAGAAGTATGGTAATACAATGAGAATATACCTCTTCCCACGTCTCACCAAATAAGGTTTACTTCATGCTCTCTGGTCTGGCATTCAAAGTCTTCATACCATGGCTCTAAAACTGCCTAACACTTATTCATACTACCTTTTTCACATACTGATTGTTCCCCAAACAACCCTCTCCTGCCTCCGTGACCTCTCCTTTCCACCACTCACATAATTTTTGCCTTTTTAAAAGATACCCAATCCTGTAAAATCCATTTCAAATGCCACCTCTTAAGCCTTTCCTGAATCCCTAGCCCAAAGTACCATGCCAACCCTAGCGCCAAGGAATCTGTGGATTGACCTCACAGGGCCTGTGAACTTGGATGGTAAAACAATCACATGGGAAAACAACCTTAATTTGGTAGGTGGCTAGGAAATAACGCAATTCATGAAATTCAGCACTTTCATTAAATATATTTTTTAAAACATCATTCTCCATGGCACAAAAAGGGTTAAGAACCCCTACCCTAGCCCCAACCTCTAATAACCAATTTTCCGCTAGATGCTTACTATATTTCTCCTTCTATCAGTTACCTGTTTAAATCAATCTTATCTCACTTACTAGGCTAATAACTCCTTGAGGACTAAGTCTTACGAAATGTGGTGTGCTATATAACGGAATCAGGTAGGTGGCACAGTGGATGGATATCAAGTCCTGGAGTCAGAAAGAGCCATCTTCCCAAGTTCTAATGTAGCCTCAGACACTTACTAGCTGTATAACCCTGGGAAAGTCACTTAACCCTGTTTGCCTCCATTTCCTCAACTATAAAATGAGCTGGAGAAGGAAATGGCAAACCACTCCAGTATCTTTGCCACAAAAGCTCAACTGAAAAATGACCAAACCACAAAAAAAGAGGCCAGATGAGCTTAGGAAGCAACTCACGTGCCATGAACAATGACACTAGATTCAGTTCATCATCCCAGTTCCGTGTCATTCTTGCTATATGACCCTGGGAAGTCTCTTAGTCCCAAGTTTTCTTTTGACTTCATTTTCCACATTTCTAAGACAGGGTATAGTGATACTGCCCCAAAGGGATTATTATATTACAACAATGGAGGTCAAAACATAACATAAATGTTGAGTATCATTATTAATAAAGCATCTATTGAGCTGCATTTGAACCCTGGCAGAAGACAGAGAGCTTATTGTGCCTCCAATGTGGCTCCCGTACAGTAGGGAAGCAGACAACTCAATACAGAATACTGGGAACTCTAGGCCACACTATACATAAGTCCTGCTTTTCTAAGAAGATCTGACTGAGAAATACAGAGGGACTTCCTCTTAGCATTCTCTCCTTGCAGGGGTGGGACACGCAAAAATGAGAAGACTGATTCCCAGAATCACAGAAATCTCACATTGTTGGAAGGGCCCCTGGAGGTCTTCTGCTCCATCCCCTACACGAACGTAAAACCCCCTCTACAAGACCCCTGACAGAGGGTCACACACCACCCACCTGAAGGACGTTTGGGAAGGCAATCTACACCTTCAGAAAAAGCACCAGTTAGAAGAATGTTGGGCTTGGTTATCAAGCCAAAAATCTGTCCTTTTGCAAACTCTGCACTCACCGCTCCAAGTTCTGGAGCCAAGAGCAACAAGGTTTAATCTGTCTTCTTCAAAACAGCCCTTTAAAACTCCAAAACAGCTGTCAGGCTTATTCTGCCTCCTCTTCCCCAGACTAAATAATCCTTCACAATCCTGACTGCCCGGGATTTTTTGTCACTGACATGACGAGATGGCTTCCCTGTGTTCTTTCTCAGTCATTTTCTTTCAGTTGTGTCCAATTCTCTGTGACCCCATTTGGGGTTTTCATGACAAAGGTACTCGACTGCTTTGCCATTTCCTTCTCCAGTTCATTTTATAGATGAGGAAACTGAGGCAGGGCTAAGTGACTTGTTCCAGGTCACACTGCTATTGAACAAGGCAGAATTTGAACTCACATCTTTCTGACTCTAGGCCCAGCATTCTGTTCACTGTACCACCTAGCTGCTTCCTCTTTTGGATCCTCTCTAGTTTATCAGTGTCCTTCCAGAAAACTGGTGCCCAGAGTCACAGGGTTTAGAACCAGAATGAGCCATAGGGACGGTTACCAGAAAATGGAAATTGCAAGTTAAGTGCCTAGCCCAGCAGTGGGGGAACCTGCATCCTCAAGTTTGGATTGAATCCAAATTTCACAGAATAAATTCCTTTCACATAAGGATTTGTTAGGCCCTAGTCCAAGGGAAAAGAGGCAGCAAAAGCTAGAAATTTAATCTGGTACTGGATTCCAAATGCAAATGCTTTCCCCAGCCTCCCCACCTTATACTGCCACTCCTACAGCATGCTGATGTGCTCTTGCCAGAGCAGCCTACAAGGAGTTCCTTCCCTGGACAGCTTGGGACAATAGCTCTCTCAGTGCAACCTAACAGCTTTCCTGGATCTCCAAGAGATTGACAGGGCAACTTACGGTTCATGCCAATGTCATGATACGTGAGGATGACAGGACGGTTGCCCTTTGGGGTCCCACATACGGTGACATGGACCGAGCCATGTAAAGTCTCAATGTCCTGTTCCTGTGGAAAGAAAAACACAGAAAAAATACTTTTCACCAAGAACTCTGATGTGTCCAGTTCCTCCTGGATGAGGGTTTTTGGCTGCTGGCAATCCTATCTCTGGGCTGGCTGAGTCCTAAAATTACCTCCATGTTCTTCACCTGTGTTACAGATAAACACAAGTCACCACCAGGAATGAATAAGAATTTATTCTCTGCCCAAAGGACACAGCTTTCTTTCACCCTTGTGCCAAAGGGCAACAATTGTGATCAATGCTTAAAAAGATTCACCCACTGTCCCAGAGGCATTTTTTTAGATACCATGCATGTTATCAGGCCAGGGCTTCATCTCAGCGCCTGCCTTGAGTCTTACCATGACCATAAGATCACCACCTGCAGAGCCGGAAGAGATCTTAAGGTCACCTAGTCAAGCCCCCTCATTTTACAGACAAGGACACAGAGGCCCCCAGAGGTGAATTTACTACATCTTCATTTTCATCTCCCTCTGGGATCCTTCGTTTCCCTCAATGCTCCATTCAAGCACCTCTTCTTTGCTTTCTTTCAAACCCAATCTATTTATAGATAATTCTCACTTTACATAAATTCACACTATGCAAATTTGTAAAGAGTTCTGACAGAAATCAGCATTCCAAAAAAAACCTTTGTTAACTTTCCTGTACTCCTTCTGCTCCTGCCTCTCAGCGTGGCCCTCTGTAGACTCCCCTCACTACTGCCCCTCCCAAGAAAAAAACCTAAAAGAAAAGCCCTAAAAAGGTCCTTCCAAGCAAAAGTAGAACAGACCCCCTGCCCCAAGAATCTGCCACTGCCACAGATCTAGGGATCTGACTTGACCCTGCTCGACCCACAACCCCACTGACTTATCTTCTGCC
This sequence comes from Bettongia penicillata ogilbyi, assembly GCA_023548195.1. Lineage (NCBI taxonomy): Eukaryota > Metazoa > Chordata > Mammalia > Diprotodontia > Potoroidae > Bettongia > Bettongia penicillata. The sequence goes on from JAJHZJ010000705.1 coordinate 1,890,038, forward strand.
ACCCATGCTTGGATACCTCGGATTTGTCCCTGGCCCCTCAAGCATCAACCGTTCTGTGTCTGTGTCCTTCTACACGTGTCCATCTACTACGTGTCCCTCCTCTCAGTTCTGGCCAGTTCTCACTCCCCACGCCCCCCACCCAGCTGTTCCTTCTCCTGCCTGAGTCTGTCTGTCCCCAGCCCCTATGTGTCCTTGAACAAAGTGACAGCCACCTCCCTAAACAGGTGTGTGGCTCCCTTCCCTCATTTCCATGTGGGCAAATTCACATTACATAAAAATCTCTTTATGCAGTATTCTGAGAAATGGTCCATTTTACATAAGAGAATAGTCTGTATTTGTTATACCATATATTTGTGTATGTGTAGCTTCCCCTGGTGGAATGGAGCTCCCAGAGGGCAAAGCCTTTCATTTTTATTTCTATGCGCCAACACCTAGGACAATGTCTGGCATGAAGTAGGCACCTAATACATGCTTACTGAATGAGTCACTGATCCCGCAAGGTCCCACAGGGAGGGAGCTGCATGGTCGGATTGTAAGTCTAAACCTTCGGATTCTAAATCCACGCTGTGCTGCAGACTAGAACCCACGTCTTATGAAAATAAGTCCTTGCTCTTCCCCCATACCACACTGCTTTGTACATGGTATCAACATCCCCATAACAAACTTTTATTATGCACTTACTATCTGCTAGCCACTGTACTGAGCACTGAGAATATAAAGAAAATCAAAAATGCAGTCCCTGTCCTCAAGGAACTTCCAATGGAATGGTGAGGATAACATGCAACAGTTACAAAGAGTAAACTACAGGTCACTTAGAGGGAAGGTGCTGGCTGGATTGATTGCTAAGGCGGCCCCTTTGGACCAGTCACCCAACCCACACTGCAGTTTTCCAAGCTGGACCCAGCATCCTCTTGTCATGGTTCTGAGCCAGAGGCCAGCACAATGGCCCAGTGTTGGATCATGATATTCTCCATTGTCTCCTGACTTCCCAGAACCCTCCCTCCTGCAGATGTGTATGTCTCTATCCAAAAACAGAACAGAAAGCCAAACAGAAGGGGTCTTTTAACTCTGGAGGGCATGGTTCCAACCTCTGTAAGAAGAACCAAAGTACCTTAATCTCTTTACCTTTACAATGGGGATGACAGACTAGATGATCACAGAAGGTCCCCTTCTGGTTCTAAGCCAACTTAATTCCCACATTTATTAAGTGCCTGCTAAGAATAATGAATAATGTCCTGGGCTAGGTGCTGAGGATAGAGACCAAAAAACTTAGAATTGTCCTTCGCCTCAAACTTACCTCTCTTCTGGGGGGTGAGGGTGGGGTGAGCAAGGAGTGGATTTATGCAACCTGTCAATAACTGTCATGGACTATACTAATAAGCAACAGGAAGATAGGACTTGAATCCAGGTTTTCTTGACCCCATGACACCATACTGCCTCTCTGTAGTAACAGATACTCAGTAAGTATCATATTTAGGGAAATAAGTTGGATCTAAGTGCAGTGAGGGCAAGGATTAGCTTGTTTTCTTGATGCCCAAGCACATAAGCAGTGTCTTGTTCTGCTGTTGCTGAACTGAGTTGAATCACATTTTATCCTTAACCATCACCTGCCTTATATTCTCCCCTTTACATCATGGCTATGTCAATATTCCTCATGAACACCTCAGCGAGGTAGAGAGCTGGACACAAATCAGAAAGTTGCTGCTGAGTCATGTCTGACTATAGGTGACTTGAGTTCAAATTCTATTCCATATACTTAGTAGATGTGTAACCCCAACCAAGTCATTTAAATGTCATCTGCCTCAGTCTCTTCATCTGTAAAATGGGAAGGTAATCTAAAGTTCCCGGGGCTGTTGTAAGGATCGGTATTTGTAATTGTGCTTTGCATACCTTAAAGCATTATATATAAATCCACTCTGTCCTGCCCTTGTAAACCCCAGAATATTCATCAGAGTCTCAAAAGGCTTCTTGTGTGTTAAGTTGATATTTAGAAATACAGAAACAAAAATGGCACAGGATGAAGAGAAACTGAACAAGCAATGGATGAGTTCCCTAAGAAAAACCCCCAGGATCAGATGGGTCCACAAAAGTGAATTCTATCAAAAATTTAAAGAACAATGAATTAATTCCAAGATGACATAAACTATTAAAAATACTAGACAGCACAGGAATAAAGGAAGCATTCCTTAAAATGATAAGCTGTCTAAAATCAGCAGAAAGCATTATCTGTAATGGGGATAAGCTAGAAGCCTTCCCAATAAGATCAGAAGAAAAGCGAGGATGGTCATTATTATCATATTATTCAACATAGTACTAGAAATGTTAACTATAACAATAAGAAAAAAACTAAAGAAATTAGAATAGAAAATGAGGAAAGAAAATTATGACTCTTTGAAGATGATATTATGGTATACTTAGAGAATTCCTAGAAAATCCACTAAAAAACTACTTGAAATAATTAATAATTTTAGCAAAGTTGTAGGATACATAAGGCCACATAAACCCACACAAATCACTGGCATTTCTTTATATGATCAACAAAGGTCAGCAGCAAGAGACAGAAGGAGAAATTCCATTTAAAATAACTGCAAACAATATAAAATACCAGGGAATCTACCTGCCAAGACAAACCAAAGATCTATATGAACATAACTACAACACACTTTTCACCCAAATAAAGTTAAATATAAACCACAGTAAAAATCTCAGTTGTCTATGGGTAGGCTGAGTCAATATAATGAAAATGACAATTTTGTCTAATTTAGTACCATACCAATCAAAGTATGTATGTATGTATGTATGTATACACACATATTTGTATATGTATATATACATGTACATATATGTATATACATATATATTTATAGAGCTAGAAAAAAATAACAAAATTCATCTATAAGAACAAATGGTCAAGAATATCAAGAGAATTAAAAATACAAAGGAAGATGACCTAGCAATGATACCAGATCTCAAACTATATTTTAAAGCAGTAATCATCAAAACCATCTGGTTCTGAATAGAGTGGTAGATCAGGGGAATAGATTAGTTACACAACACACAGGAGTAAATGACCACAGTAACCTAGTGTTGGATAAACCCAAAGGCCCCAGCCTTTGGGTTAAGAAGTCATGATTTAACAAAAACTGCTGAGAAAACTGGAAAACAATAGGACACAAACTAGATATAGGCCAACATCACACACCATACGCCCTAAGGTAAAAGTCAACATGGGTACATGTTGTAAAGATCTAAAGGGTGTCACCATAAGCAAATCTGAGGAGCAAAGAATAGTCTGCCTGTCAGATGTATGAAGAAGGGAAGCACTCATGACCAAACAAGAGACAGAAAGCATTATGAAATAAAATAGATAATTTTGATTATATTAAATTTAAAAACTTTTGTACAAACAAAACAGATCAGAAGAAAGCAGAAATGTGGGAAACAGTCTTTACACTAAATGTCTCTGATAAAAACCTCATTTCTCAAATTTATAGAGAACTGAGTCAAATTTAAAAGAATATAAGTTGTTCCCTATTTGGGAAATGGTCAAAGGATATGAACAGGCAGTTTTTGGGTGAAGAAATCAAAGCTCTCTATAGGCATATGCAGAAGTACTCTAAATCACTTTTCATTAGAGAAATGAAAATGAAGACCACTGAGAGGTACTACACCTCACACCTATAAGATTGGCTAATATGACAAAAAAAGTACATGATAAATGTTGGAGAGAATGTAGGAAAACTGGAACATTAATGTATCACTGGTAGAGTTGTGAACTCACTCATCATTCTGGAGAGCAATTTGGAACTATACCCCAAGGGTAATCAAACTGTGTATACCCTTGGATCCAGTAATACCACTACTAGGTTAGTATCCCAAAGAGATCATAAAAAAGGGAAAAGAGCCTCCGTGTGCCAAAATATGGCAAACCTTTTTGTGGTGGCAAAATGTTGGAAATTGAAGGGATGCCCATCAACTAGGGAATGACTGAACAAGCTGTGGTATAGGAATGGAACAGATTCCTATTGTGCAATAAGAAACGAGGAGCAGGCAGATTTCAGAAAAACTTGGAAAGACTTGTATGAACTACTGCAAAGTGAAATGAGCAAAACCAGGAAAACGTACACATTGTCAGCAAAACTGTGAAGGACTCAGCTCTTCTCAGCAACCCAATGATCCAAGGTAAGTACACAGGACTCACAAAAGAAAAGGCTATCCACATCTAAATAAAGAACTGAGGGACTCTGAATGCAGATCAAAGCATATTCTTTTTCATTTAATTTACTCTTTTTTATATTTTTCCCCTTTCCCCTCTCTTCTTTCACAATGGAAATGTTTTACATGATAGAACATGTATAAACTATATCAAATTTCCTGCCTTTTAGGAAGAGGGGAGGAAAGGAGAAAAATATGGAACCTTAAATCTTGTAAAAATGAATGATAAAATTTGTTTTGACATATAATGGGCGGGGGGAATAAAATGCTATTAAAAATAATTTTTTTGTGTTTATTTTGCCTTAGAATTATGTGCTTATACTGTCTTGTCCCTACAATTAAACACAGCTCCATGTAGACAAGGAAGGCTGTGGTGCTTAGAACAATGGTCTCATGTATTATTACAGACCTAATAAATGTCCACAGAATGCTGAATAACCACTTTGGTATGACGCAGTCAGTTCCCCACTACTAGGTCTTTGAGTGGCCTAGGAATTTTTTAGAGGGATTCTCTATTTAGGTGCTAATTGTTTGAAATGGTCTGGGGGGTTCTTACTCCTATATCCTGTGGTTCTCTGCTATGTGAAGTAAACTTTTTGTGGTATCCTCATACTCATTACCACAATTAAAGCCTCACAACAGGTAAAAGAAGTAAAATCACTTTGTAGGTCATAACCACACAAGTGTAAAAGCTAAAAACAACCCTATCAAAATATATGGATAGTCTTCACAACCAGCCCTCCTTTCAAAGAAAAACATATAACCCAAGATGCCAAAAGCAACCATTCCAGCCCTCATGAAGCTCTCCTGCCTTCTTCTCCAAAGTTATCTGCACCAGGCCCTCTGACGGAGATGCTTCCCAAATTTCAAATGACCTTAACCTCACATATCCGTCCAGTCAATTCCCAAACTAGCTGCCTTTCTCTGGTCAGAAGGCATGTCTGTATCCAGGCTACTGTGAGGGTGGCTGAGAAATAAAGATGGAATTTCCTTTTCTGTCATCTCACCCCATGGCCGGCTCACAGCCTTGATGGCCCCTTAGGAAAACTAGCCACAAAAACCCCACGAACTCTTGTGGTCCAATGAAGCACTTGAAAACATTGGCTGTTCTGTTATGTTTGTGTGGGGGTGAGGGGTGGGGAGAAGGAGGGGGGATGTGGAATGAGGAATGAGGCCCAGAGCAAAATTCCCCTTTTTCAAAATAAATCCCAAAAAGAAAACTTAAAAAAAAAAATTCACACTTATCCAAAAAGGTTCTAAATCACCCTTTCACCATTTTTGCTTATTTATTTACTCATTTCCCCAAGAAAAGTACAGGGTCTCTCTCTTCTACAACCACTGCGAAGCAACACCTGGAGGTACCTGGACAAAATTCACTCATCGGGAAGAAACTATTGGGCCAATCTTGATGCCAGACAACTGAAAGATCCCTTTGACTTCCAGAAAGACTGCCTAGCTCCAGACTTCTATTGTGCCCAAGTACCCTCTGCTCTTGTAGCTGCTTCCTCTTCTGTCTGGTTCCTCCCTAAACCTCCATTTTAAGGTGGATACCTTTAAAGGGATTTCTAAGATCCCTGCTAGGGTAGTTATACAGTACAGTGGATTAAGCACTCGACCTGAAGTCAGAAAGACCCATCTTTGTGAGCTCCAATCCAGCCTCATTTACTTCTGAGCTGTGTGACCGTGGGTAAGTCATTTAACAATGCTTGCCTCAGTTTCCTCATCTGTAAAAGGAACTGGAGAAGAAAATGGCAAATAACTCCAGTATCTCTGCCAAGGAAACCCCACATGGAGTCAGAAAATGACTGAAATGATCAAATAAAAAAGAAAATCTAGGTCTATGATTTGATATTTCTATAACTGTAATTTTATCTGTGTGGGCAATATCCCTCCCTGTCAACACAGATCACATCCCTCCGATCCCATGAACATAGATCACAACACAGAGCACATCTACTGCCATCAGGGTATCTCTCATTCCTGAGTTGAAAGGATTTCTGACCTGTCATTAAAATTTTATCACTGTTGACCAACCTCTTGAAATAACCCTCTCTAAACTTGGCTAGTCTGATCCCCAAATGACACACAAAGACTCCATCATTATACCCAAATCCAATGCCATCCCAGCTTGGAAGAGCTCTACTCCAGCAGTCTCAAGAACTTTATGCCATCATCAGGCATCGGGGTAGTAGTTTTCCTACTAGGTGATAAATATTATTTTAACGAAAAAATGAACAACAGGGTGATTACCAGGTAGTCAGGAGACCTGGATGCAAGTTCTGATTTTTAGGCAAGTCACAGAAAATGCTAACTAGGCAACATCAGGCTTAAGTCTCTATTAACGTTATCATATTTAAATTCAACCCATTGTCTTAGCTTGGCAATACCTTTTCGGAAAGGTGAGCAGGTAAGATTTGCAAGCCAGGGCTAGAGTCAGGAAGACTCATCAAATCCAGCCTTAGACACTTTCTAACTGTGTCACCCTAGGCAAGTCACTTAATCCTGTTTGCCTCAGTTTCCTCATCAGTCAAATGAGCTGTAGGAGAAAATGTCAAGCCAAGAAAACCACAAATGGGTTCATGAAGAGTTGGACAGAACTAAACAATTCTGTTAAGAGGTCTTGGAAATAAATTATTGAGTGCCTTTATGTCAGAAAGGGGCACTAGAAATTTCTTAGTCCAATTCCTCATTTGATTGAAAGGAAATGTCAACCCTAACCAAAGAAGTGATTTACCCAAATTATCCTGGCAATAAACAAAGAGGATGAAAAAGTTAACTCTTAATCAGATCTCCTTCCTGGTCTTTTTCTAAGATGTCAGCAGCTCCAGACACTGCCCAGTAACCAGAGGTGACTTCAATAAGTTCTTCTTGGAAAGAATTAATCTAATTCAATATTTCAGGCCTACTGCGATTTCATCACTGTGGTTACTCCCTTCTCAGGACAGCAGCCCCTCTGTAGCTTTGTAGACAAAAAAGCTATGGACTCAAAATTCAGAACTGATGAGTTTCTCCAAAGTGCTAGGCTGGCCTCATGACACCCAGGCAATGACGGGGCCCAAACACAAGGCCTTTACAGCCTTGGAAGTGCTGGAATACTTTGTGCTCCATTCGCATAACCCACTAAGAACCCAAGCTCACCTCCATGCCATAAAGAGGCATCAGAGGATGGCAAAAGCATTATTCTGTTTAGTCCACAGAGGTTAAAGATTTTTATTAATGAAAGTAAAGCCTAGAGCTCGGAAATAACGTGAAGCTGGCCAGACAGAAAAGTTTACGTGATCAAATTTTAATTAAATATGAGCTCTTTTAAGAGGTTCAGAGAAGGGACAAGTCAAGATGATCTTTTTATGAAGAGATTAGGATGGCTTGTGTTTAGCCACAGTTAGAAGCACCAACAGTTTGTTCTCAAGGTTTAGGGATAAATGTCTCCTTGTAACGTTTATTCTAATCAGTGGCCTATGTTTTTTATGGATAGTGGAAAGGTCAACCTCAGGCCAGCCCCGTCCAAATTTTCAAATACCATTCTGATTCTTTACGAGATCAGGACATTCCAAGGTTCCGTGGAAGAACACAGTGACAGAACTACAAAATTACAAGTAACCTAAAGGGAATTGGAAAAGTTTTAAGTTTCAGCAGGCTGCTGCTTATTACCAAAGATTAAGTGTACAGTGGAAGTGTGGGACCATAAAGGCTACAGATGAATGGAAAAGAGGTGGTGTAGTGAGAATAAGAAACAACGAATGGGCACAACCCTCTTATGGTAAACTAACCAAAGATGGGACCCCTCGTGCATTAACTGGATCATTAGGCAACTGGATAGCTCAGTACACAGAACACTGGTCCTAGAATCTGGAAAACCTGAGTTCAAATCCTGCCTCAGACACTTACCAGTTGTAGGACTCTGGGCAAGTCAATACCTGTCTGCCTCAGTATCCTCATTTGTAAAATGCAAATGAAGTTGCAGTCTACGAAGGTGATGGCTGTACCCACAAATGGGATCATAGCATCTACCCAATTTTGATTTGCAAAGTCTGATCAGGCTGAAACCTTCCCTGGAGGTGAAATGACCTGGTGAGCTCCAAGCAGTCTCCAAAATTAAGGCCTCCCTTCCTTTGACAGCATCCTATTCCCTGACTGATGTTATACATGATCAAACTGGATATTGAACATGGTAGGGAACTACGCGCTTCTAAGATGTAATTAACTCTCTCATATCCATTACTGGGGGAACTCATGAATACCAATATATCCCACAACAAGGCTATTTCTCACATCTCCCCTGCCCAGCTACCAGGCTATGTGTTCATTACTCAAATATTTACTGAACACCTTAATTATCCTAAATAGAAGCTTCTGAATGCAGGGACCTTAGATTTGCTTTCATATCCTCTGGCTGTATCCATAGTGGGCACTTAGGAAATGTTTTTTGAATTGAATATTATATCCCAAGCACTATTCTATAATCCCAAGCACTTTTTAACCAGGGGTCTAACCAGGGGTTAGATTTCTACAGGGCCTGAAGTTGGATGGAAAAGAATATCTTTACTAGCTTCTAACAAAATTTACCATTTCCTTCAATTATAAATGTGGGTGACAAATATTAGTCTGAGTAGAGGTCTGGAGACTTCAGCAGGTCAGGTCCAGGACACAAAAAAAGGCTGACAATCCTCAGTCTAATCCATTGTCTCCCCAGCTAACTGCAGTATCCTAAGCATACTTGGGCTTGGACAAAATCCACCCCAAGGATTCCATATTTCCCTAACTTTAAAAGCATCCCTTTGGAGGGTATTTCCCCTGACTTCACCATCCTATATGGAGACTAACTCATTTTTAACATAAACCAATAAATACTTTTATTAAAGTGCCCCTTATGGTCAGAGGATCTTATGCTGGGCACCCTCTGCTAACATGTCTCGGCTAGTGCCTCATGGAGGTAACCCTGAACTCTTTCTTGAAGGCTAGGCTCCTGGAGCACAAGCTCTGGCAGCCCTACTAACCAACCATGCTTGAAAGGCTCTGAGTACAATAGCCTACTCAGAGACTTAGTCAGGCAACCATCATTTATTAAATGCCTCCTCAGTACTAGGTACTGGGGATACAAAAGAGGCAAAAGACAGTCTCTGCTCTCATGAGGCTAAAAAGCTAATGCAGAAGATAGCAAACTAATACTAAAAAAAATGTAAAAATAAGCTATCTATAGGATACAAAGGATTAGAGAGAGAAGGCACTAGAATTAAAAGGGGTAGGGATATCAGACTGGCTAACATGACAAAACAGGAAAATGATAAATACTGGAGAAGATGTGGGAAAACTGGAAGATTAATACATTGTTGGTGGTGTTGTGAACTGATCCAACCATTCTGGAGAGCAATCTGGAACTGTGCCCAAAGGGCTATAAAAACATGCATACCATTTGACCCAGCAATACCACTTTTAGGGCAGTATCCCAGAGATCATAAAAACGGGACCCACATGAACAAAAGTATCTACAGCAGCTCTTTCTGTAGTGGCCAAGAACTGGAAATTGAAGGGATATCCACCAAATGGCGAATGGCTCACCAAGTTGTGGTACATGAATGTAATGGAATACTACTGTGCTATAAGAAATGACAAGAAGGCAGACTTCAGAAAAACCTGGGAACTGATGCTGAGTGAAGTGAGCAGAACCAGGAGAACACTGTACACAGTAACAGTCACATGGTGAAATGATTGACTTTGATGGACTTAGCTCTTCTCAGCAATGCAAATGTCTAAGACAACTCCAAAAGACTCCTGATGGACAGAGAAAGAACTATGGAGTCTGAAAGCAGATGGAAGCAAACTATTTGCTCTCCCTTTCTTTTGTAAGACACATCCCCGATCTCAACTCTTACTAGACCTCAACTGTAAAATAAGATGACTGTCAAGAAAGGCCCAGAGCCCTGTCTAATTCCAAAACTAAACTTTTTAGACTCCCAGGCAATACCCTACCCACTGTATCACACTAATCTCATTATTAAGGAAAGCCTGAGAAGAAGCCCCACCGTAGAGATTTAATGCAGTTTGGAGATACTGTATTTGACAAGGAAGGATAAAATAATCTAGAGTTTTTCTGTTCTGGGAACGGGGCCTGAAAAAGAGAAGAATCATCCTAAGTGAGAACAGCATCTTTCTAACTATCCATTAATTCCTTTTATTTTAAAGATGAGCCATGGAAAAACTTGAAATGTCCAGACAGGCTGTATAGTATTTTAGTGGAAAGAATACTGGGTTCAGAGTTTAAAGACTTAAGCCTAAAGCTGTTTCCCACACTTAGTAGTTGTGTGATCCTGGACAACCTATGCTTGCCTCAGTTTCCTCATCTGTAAAATGGGGTAATAATAACCCCTCCCAGGGTTGTTGTGAAGATCAAGAGAGATTATAATTGTAAAGCGTTTAGCACAGGGTCTGGCATATAATGTTAGTTGCAAGCATCTCGTTTATCTTCCTAAGACAAATACCTCAGAAGAGTAGGTGGGAGGAAGGAAAGATTGATTAAGCAGGGTTCTTGGCTCATCAGAGCAGCAAAACTCAGGGACAGAAAATGCCCAGGAGAAATGACAGAGAGAGAGAGAGAGACAGAGAAAGAGAGAGAGTGAGAGAGAGAATGAGGGAGTGAAGGATGATTCAGGACCCTGCTGCTGAACATAGGATCCTGGGTCCCAAAAACTGAGCCAATTTGAAGTTTTGCTTGGTTGATGGATTCAATCATATAAATGTTCCACACAGGGCTGGAACAATTCTCACTGTACCTGCCGCCCTAGCCTAATGACCACAAGCAAACCCAATGACGTAGGGGCTACCTTAATGACCAATTTTTCGTCAAAGTCCAGTGACTTTAAGTGGGGGGAAATAAGGTACACAGGCAGGATGTGTAGAAGACAGGCTGGGAAAGAAGAGGGTGGACTGGAAAGATGGACGAAAGAACTCTCACCATCTTCACCCTCATCTACTCCAGGTTGGACTTGGAATGATGAAAGATCACAGTTTCGTACTTCTGACACATTTACAAGGAACATGATCATGGGGCAGGTGGTGAAGCGGATGGAGCTAGGCCTTCAAAAATCTGACCTCAGACGCTCACTAGTTCTGTGTATAGATCACTTCACTCCTGTCTGCCTCAGTTTCCTTAACTATAAAATGGGGGTATTAGCACCTGCCTCCCAGGACTTCAGCTTAAAATGAAATGTTATCAGTAAAGTACTTAGCATGGTGGCTGGCACTGAGTAGGCACTTAATAAATTTAATTTCCTTCCTTCCCTATTATTATACTCTCACTGTCTCTGTAAAATGAGAGGTGTAGATTAGATGATCCCCAAAGGATCCTCCCCAGTCTAAACCCTAGTATCCCAGATACTACAGGTTGCCATCTATAAAGAGGCCCTGGAGACCAATCAACCTTGAATACTGAAGTTTCATTTCTGCCTCTCAGCAGAGCAGTGGTAAACCACAGGTGAGGAATGAGGCATGCTTCCAGACACAGTCAATGTACTGATTTGTCTGATTCTATCTGTTACAAGAAAGAGTTCTTATTGGGGAACAAGGAGTCAAGGGGCAAGCAAATTATGTATACAAATTATATGTATACAAATTTGTATGTATACAAATATACAAATCTATGCATACAAAGACTAAGGAATACAACTTACTTTGAAGGCACTGGAAAGGGAGTTAGAAAATTCAAGCCCTATTAATTCAGGCACTAAATAGCTGTGTGAATGATCTTGAGAGAAGCAGTGGGAAAAAAGGCCTGGACTTCCTCTGTCACATATTACCGGTGCGTATTTGGGCAAGACATTTAATCTCAGTTTCTTCATCTGAAAAAAAAGTGAAGGCAGTGTGCTAGAACGCCTAAGGCTCCTAAGTGGCCAGGATAAGCTGGCTCTGAAACATTCTGCCTGAATGAATCCAGGGCCCAGGTGTATTTTCTCACTTCTAGCCATCTCCCCAAACCCCCCACCCAAGTTCTCCTCCTCCCCCTCTCTGGACCTCTATTTCCTCATCTATAAAATGGGGGTGAGTGTGGGGGCAGCATTAGAAACTCCCTAAGGACCTTCCTGGCAATACTGTTCAAAAGAGATTCCTATAAGTAGATGCTCAACTGATTGATTTAATCAAAGCTGGCAAAAACAGAACAAGGAAGTATGGGTGGGGCTGTGCTGACCTGGGTATGATGGAAAGGAAGCAAGAAAAGATATACATGAAGCCTCACTGTTCTAGGCAAAAGAAACAAGAAGTTGCTTCCTTCCTTCATGTGAATCTCAGTCAAGGGCTGATGACTCCATCTATCTTTGTAGGCCACCCAGGTATCCGCCTTCTCTCGCCTTCTGGGGACATCTTATTTCCCAAGAGGAGGGTAGAGACCACTGGGAGACCGCCTGGCTACTTCCCTTAAAGTTCTGAAATGGACGGTGTGGGGAGAAGAGACAAATTGAAACTGTGCTGAGAGATGGTAGACCTCCTCCTTCAGTATTTCTGATACTAGTGATTCCCCCACCACTATCCACTTACCACCAAGGGAAAATATTACAAATCTGAATAAGGTTACACCCTTTCCCCCTGCATTTCAGGCCTGACTGAATTCCTTTAAGGTCATCCAAGGGCCCTTGGGGGAAGGCAAGACCACAGACAAGGAAGCATCCTTCTACCCTACATACATTGCTCCCCATGACTGACAGGCATGTACCCACTATCAAGTTCAAGGCAAAGATAATCACCTACTTTGATCTAGCCATCCTAGAGAATATCCTTTGTGCTATTAAAAAACAAACAAAACTCTCAAAAACCATGGCTCAAGTCTGCTGCCCTCCACTTGACAGAGGGGTGATGACCTTAAGACACAAAGCAAGATAGATTTTTCAGACACAGCCAATTTCTTCCATGGGCTTTGTTTTTATTTTATTTTGCCCGGGTGAAAAGGAGGAACAAGTGAGAAGGACACAATAGGAAAGCAAAAAATGTCACTGAGTCATCCTTCTTAACAAGATAAAGTCATTGAGTCATTTTTTTTAAATAAAGAAAATAGAAGGAAACCAGAAGGCAATAAAGTAGCAAAGTTTTGAAAGCTACTGATTCAATTTATTATATATTTAATTATTATATACTTTAAAACTATTTTTTCTAAACTCAGAAATGTTGAGTCTTCCTGACACAACTGTGCCATCTAGCATGCTAAAACCCTGTTTTACAGATGAGGAAACTAAGGCAGAGTTAGTTAAGCGGCTTGCTCAGGATCAACCGCAGAAGTGTCTGAGACTAGATATGAACAAGTGACTTTATTGATTAAAGGAAATTCCCAGATGAGAAAACTCCTACCAATTCAAGTCTGTACTTTTTCTCTCACAGCAGCTGAGTGGCACAGTGGATAGAGCACAGGGCCTGAAGTCAGAAAGATCTGATTTCAAATCCAGCCTCAAACACTTACTAGCTGTGTGACCATGGACAAGTCACTCAACCTGTTTTCTCATCTTTCTATGGGGATAACAATAATAGCACCTATCTCTCAAAGTTGTCATGAGGATCGGGAGAGATGACAATTGCAAAGCACGCAGTAAGTACTGTATCAGTGTTAGTTATCATAAATAACCCAGTGCTGAGCAGGAAAACATCCAGTACTATTATTCTATTTACAATTCCTGGCACATAGTAGGCACTTAATAAATGCCTGCTGATTAACATATGGTCTACTAGACTACAGAGGCTGGGGGTATTCCCGACATTTAATCTTCAGTGTCCTTACTTGCGACATACTTGGCGTGAAGATGTCATAAGTTCTTCTTGCCTCCGAGGGCTGAGAAAAGGTGTGAGAACCCTCTAGAAAACCTGCATGATGCAGGGTGATCATTATCCTCATCAGTGCTCAAGGTCTCAGTATTCCATTATTTCAGTAATAAAGCCTATAATTAACAGTTTTCAAATTGGCTATCATTAGGGAATCACCAATAGCTCTTATATTAGCCTCAGTATGTGTAAATGAGAAGGCAGCTAGGTGCCCAGAGGGCTAGGTCCAGGAACCAGAAAGACTCACTCATCTTCCTGAGTTCAAATCCAACCTCAGATATTTACTACGCTGTGTGACCCTGGGCAAGTCACTTTACCTTGTTTACCTCAGTCTCCTCATCTGTAAAAAAAAAAAATGAGCTGAAGGAAACAGCAAACCACTCTAGTATCTTTGCCAAGAAAACCCCAAATGGGATCATTAAGAATTGTACATGACTGAAACAAGTTAACAACGGCAACAAAGTTCTAAGTCATGGGGCCACAAACAACGATAACAAATGTATAAATGACTCAAGACTTTTCAGAACTCTAGTTCAGAACTAAACTAGAAGAACTTAAAGATGCACCAGTCTACTAGTCCAAGTCCCTTTACCAGAGGGGTAAAGATTCCACGAGGGAAGATCCAGGCAAGTAAAGCATGGCCAACTTACAAAAGATTGAGTGCTGCTGAATTTAAGGCTGCTTTAAATCCTTCCACTTTGTGTGTCTGGCCTAGAGAGACAGCTAGTGCTTCTGCCCTTATCTGTATGCCCAGCATGATACAAAGCACATGGTACAAAAGTTAACTATCTGTCTGTCTATCTACTTATCTATCCATCCATTCTCTCTAGAGCCAAGCACAACATTATGTGCATGCAAAACAACTGTGTTAAGCGACTGAATAAAAAATATGAAATCTGTGTGTCTCTTCAACCAGCCCCACCCATCCATCACTTTCTCCTGCCCTATTCCCATAAACGGGGAGGAAAGCCAATTCCACACACAGCTTGTTCCTGGAGGTAAGTGCTGGAGAACGATCCCAGAACAGAGGGGAAAATGGACAGATTTTTACTCTGGATATTTCGCTTTCCTGTGGGGCTGCCAAGACTAAAGCCCCTCAAGTCATGTTCCCTTGCTAGGAAAAAGCCCTGAACTGGAGAGTCTCTGTGCCTTTGTTTCAGCACACAGCCTTTTCCCCAAACTCCAAAGTATTCCCCAGCTTGGGATGTTTCCCTATTATGCTTCAAGGGCTAGAGAAGGACTTGAATTTCTTTGGACAATATTCAGAACATTTGACTTTTTTTCTGCTCTGGGTGGGGATGGAAGCTGAGTTTGATTTCTCCCCTCCCTACGGGGGTTTTGAATAGTATTCAATTTCAAAGTAAGGGAAAGAATGGAGAGAAGGAGGAAAAAAATCATTTCTACTTGCCTGAACATCGAACTCTTGCAGGAGGCCAGTGATGGTCTGTAAAGAGATAGTCACAGTCAGTTTCCTCCAAACACACTGGTCATGTCAGGAAAAGCATAGGAGAAAAGAGGGTCTAGTCTGGGATAGCTGTGTTCCCAAAAGCTCTCCTACTACACCTTCTGAGAGAACATCTAACCCGTTAAATTCAGATGGGACCTGTGGCCTGGTTTTGGTTTAAAAAATGTCACTCATCCATCCCCTTCCACAGACCAAACCAGGAAAGTGAACTGTTATTAAGTACCAGACATAAGTTTCACGTACTACTGGAGGAACCACATCCAGAATGCTATGCGGACCCCACCAACTAATGTGTTGGGTTAATAAAGATATGACTTCTCCAAGGTCACTGTTCCCCTCATACTACAATTTGCAGATTTCTCAAATGGAAAGAAAAGGAAAGCTAGCTACACTGAAGGATGGCTAGATCTGACTGGCTGATAACAGCCTCAGCCCTTGTCTCTGTGTCCTTCTGAATGCAAGGTCCAGATGGTACAAATGTTGTACTGGGCAAAGGGAGCGATCAATGGCTTCTCCCAATGAACCAGTAGGGAGCCTAGCTCCTGGAATTATCCCACTACCTAACTAGTACCCGTCTGATGCACAATTTTCAGGCACCAGGAAAGATTGGCATTTACACAGCACATACTATGTGGCAAGCACTGTGTTACTTACTGGGTCTTTTTTTCCCTTTTTTTAAAAAGCAAATTATTATCTTGTGTGATCATAGCTAAGTAATGTCATACGCTCTGCTAACTGCTCAGTTTCAGCTTCAAAATCCACACCACTTTGAAAAGAGGCCCTCTTACCACATCAGCAGAGTTGTTTCTCTGCGAATGATTTTTACAAAGCCCTGAGGGAAGTGACTGTTGGGAGGAAATAACAAAATCCACACTCTGGGAATGGGGCCCCATTTGGGAGAGCCAGGGGCAAGAAAATGGATTTTTTTTAAATTCGAGTACTATCAAAAATGAAAACAGTTTTACACCAACAATGCCCTCTGACAAAAAGGCAGAGTTTGGGAGGTTAGGTTAGTGGCGAAAGTTACTACCTTCAAGTTACTACCTTACTACCGTGGCTTTTTGATGTGGAAGAATAGGCGGGGCCTTTGCCAAAAGACAGGCAGTCCCCTCTTTTAGCAAGCGGGGAATGGACACAACGGGGGTGGGGGTGTGTGTGTGTGGAGCGGAGGACACACCATATTAAGCACAACAATGAATTACTGTGACAAACCTGAGGAAGCAGATTCCTTTTAAATCATTAAGGAGAATATCAATCTCTCCTAGCCTCAGCAAAGTATAAGTGTAACCAAAACTGGACAAGATTGTGAGGCTTATTTCATTTCCAAGATTCGCTTGGAATTGCAGCGTGAGACCTTTCACAGATGCCAGAGCGTACTTCTGAGTTGTATATTTAATAAGTTGTATATTCAATAGCAGAGCTGGAGTCACCGTGAAGCATTCATATTCTGTCCCTCTTGTGACTGATTAGTGGCATGTGACAGTAAGACACTAAGCTGGGGTCAGAGGTACTATCTTTGGCCCTGGGGCTGAACGAATAATTGGTTCCAACAGAGATGGCCTACTCCGATGAGGAGGCAAAGCTAGGAGAGAAATAAGATACCCCAGGACACAAAACATTTCAACAAGCTGCACTCGGGGTTGAAACCAGCAAGAGAAAATGTAATTGGGCTGGGGTGGGTGGGGGGTAGATCAATATAAAACATCAACTATGGAAATAATCTTCAGATGTCCCATTTCTAAGAAGGGACATTGATAAGTTGGTTTCCCAGAGGAGGACAACCAGGATGATGATGGGTCTACTAGACACCCTGCCTCAAAAGAAGGGCTAAAGGAATTCAGGATATTCAGCATGGTAAAAGGAAGACTTGGGGGTGGTGGTGATAAAAAGGTTGTTTCCAAATACCCAAAGGGCCATCACATGGAAGAAGCAGAAGACTTGTTCTTCTCAGTCCCAGATGACAAAATTAGAACCAACGAGCAGAAAACCTCCCTGAAATCATCCAACTTTGGTGGCAATGGGAGTAAGGTAAAGCTGGACAACCATTTATTGTTGGAGACGTTGCAGTGGCAATTTAGGCTTTGGATGGGAGATTAGATCTCGGAGACCCGTTCCAGCTCAGCATTTCTATACCACTGTGTGGTCAGTTTCACAGGTTATTACTAATTAGCACTTTCCTTTAGACTGCTGGGCAACAAGGAAAGAAATTAATAAAAAATACTTCCCACTAGATTAAAAATGGCAACCTCAAAGTAGCCTTTTCTACAGAATTCACTAACTTTTTGTTTGTTTAATTTCACTCCTACAATAAAGGGTAATTAACAAACACACATACACCTGGTTCCCTGGACTCCCATTTCCAAAACTTATCACTTTACACTTTCTCATACAGGGCATCTTTTGAGCTTTCCAAGAGCTGAGTCTAGGACCTGACCTCTTGAGGCTGAATGTGAGCCCAAGATGGAAAGTCACATTTGTTCTTCTTACCTCTTCTCTTTCCACCAGAGGCTTGACCTCTGCAAGGTCCACATCCTGGAGGTCCTTCGACATGGTCTCACACTGTTACCTGAATGAACACCGAAAGAAGAGTCAGCAATGCCTCCCCCTTTTATTCACTAGCCCTTCCCCACAAGTAAAAAGTTGTACACTGAGTAAAGAGCCCAAAGACCCCTAAACGAAGACTCATAGGCCTCGCTCCACTCCCATCCTACAGGATAGGGCTAGCAAATGAGTATCAGAAATCACATAGGAAGCAAGTCTGAGCTCTGGTTCTGAATCATTAAGTTGATCAATTCCTGTCCCTGGGCTCGGTCTGTTTATAAAATGAGGGCTGGACTAGAGGGTCTGTAAGGTTTCCTTCCTGCTACTAAACCTTTGCTTCCATCACCTGCAAAATGAAAGGTCCAGACTAACTGATCTTGGGCCCTCACCAACTCTAACATTCTGTGACTGTATAATGCCTTAGGTCCCCATTGTTAACTCATAAAGTAATGGTTTTGTGGATTAAAGGTGGGGGGGGGGGGCAGAGAGGAGAGGAGGGCAGTGCTGGACAAGAAAAGTCTCCCACACAATCTCTCACATTTGTAAAGCACTCTATACTTATCTCAAAGGGCTTTCACTCAAGTTCCCTCAGCTGAGCTTTATAACTATCCTATAAGTCAAGGAATTCAAGTATTATCACAGAAAGGTGAAAGGCTTGGCTTAAAAAGTCTACCTTGCAGGTATGCTAGGCTTAGAATCCAACATCCTCCTACTCCAAATGCAGGAACTCTTCCCTCTGTCTCATAAGTCCTCTCATGGAACTTTAAAAAACAGCCTGTTATTTAGCAGAGATAGCCCTCTCTACACCATCTCTCTAACAGACCATAACCTCCCTGTGGCCAGGCATGTCTGATACATCTTTTTAAGCCTCCCAGTACCTGACACAGGGTTCTGCAAAGTATATGCTCAGTAAGCATTCATACTTCATTCAATATTTATTTATCTATTATTTAGCTTTAGAACTGGAAGGAACAGCAGGCCAAGTTTCTTTTTTTTATGAAGCCTAGAGAGGCTAAGGCATCTTGCCTAAAAGGTCATATGCCCTTATGTACCCACACCTTCTTCCAGTAACTTGAAGATCCAAATCTAACACTTTGTCCACTGTACCATGAATGAATGCAGCAAGGCTTAAAGATCAGTACAGGTACACCAAGATCAAAGGATAGTTACAAATGTCATTAAAATATTAAACCACAATCTTCAAGTTCCCAGCTTCTCCTCCAATCGCAAAGTCTCCAGTTTCTTTTCTGCTCAACTTTGTTCCTGGGGAATTAACTGATCTAGAGATGATCTATAAATTAAATGATCTATAGAGCACTATTTAACCTAGTAGGCCCAATTAATAACTTAGGTAGGATATGCCTGCATATTATCTAGTCCCAAATTTGGCAGAGAGAGCTACAGAGCTACAGAGGAGAGGGTGGGGGAAGATTGAGAACTGGACCCTTGAGGATGTATAAGCTTTAATGGGTGGGGAACCTGAGGCCTCAAAGTCACATATGGCCCTCTAGGTCCTCATGTGTGGCCCTTTGACTGAATTCAAATTTCCAGAAGGCCTCCGGGGCCATACGTTCCTCACCCCAGCAAATTTAAATGGTTCATGTGTGTCATGGACCTCCCTGAGCAATCTGCTGAAGCCCATGGACCCCTTCCCTTTAAATAACTGAAGGAGATGCTAAACTTAGTTATAGGTTGGTAAACATGAAAACTCTCTTTTTCTAATATACACATATATGTATATAAGCACAAAAAAAAAGATTATGCATATTCAGAGACAAAGAGAAAGAGGGCAAGACAGTCTGTTTCCCATCCAGGTTCATGTACCCCTTGAAATCTACACAGCCCCTGGGAGACCGTGAACCCCAGATTATGAACCCCTGCCCTGGTTAAAAAGCAAGAAACTGAAAAGGAGGAAGATATCCTGAGATGCAAGTCATCGAGGGAAGTCTAAATATGGTGATCTTCTGCACAGTGGGGAGCGGAGGCTACCAGCTGTGAAAGAAGTGGCATTTTCAGTATTTACGGCCACAGGGCTTTTGGTCCGGGTGCCTGACAGAGGGTGAACAGTTAGTCCCCCAGTGGGAGACAGAGACAAATACTAAAAAACCCTAAGACTGACTTCCCAACAGTTCTTAGCCATCCCTCCCCACCATGAGCCATTAGGTTAGAAACAATAAACACAGAAGGTCAGAGCTTGGGGAACTGGGGGGTATTCTCAAAGATCATCTAATTCAGTGACCTCACATTAAAAACTGGAAAAAACTCTACCACCATCAAAACCCTAAAGGGCTCAAGAGAAGGGGTTTGCTCAGAGTCACATAGCTTAGCAGAAGGCAGAGACTGTTCTAGAAATCAGGCCTCCTGTGTTCCAGCAGGCGCTCTTGACACAACTGATGCCCATAGAGGCTAAGGTTCTGCTGGAAACTAACGCCAGCCAGGGAGGGAGAGGGCTGCATGGGGGAAAGGGAAAATATTTTTGTTGTCAATTGCTGTGAATTTTTTCCTGCCTACTCTCATCCTCTCCCCACCCCCAGAAAGGCAGGATTCCTTACATACTCGGAACAAATGAATGTCGTGTTATTTTTTTTCCTCTAAAGGTTGTGAGAGGGGAAAGAAAGAGCTCAAGTTGAAAATAAACTGAATAAACAAAAGTTTAGGAGTTCTAAGCAATGCCCTTATTTTATAGGTAAGAAAAAAGAGGGCCAAAAAAGTTAAGGAAAGTGCTTGCTTAGAATCAGACAGCTAGTAAATGATTAATCAGGTCTTTCGATGTTCCCCCATGGACCTCCCTGATACTGAACTGCACATGCTAGCACCACTCTCTCCCGTATCTCCCCTCTAGACTCTTGACCCTCAACTATGTTCTAATCTGGGAACTCCCCTCCCCATTCTGATCTTCTCCCAGTGAGAGTTCCTATCTGGGACCTCCATTTAGGAGATAAGCCCAGATCAGTCATGCTTCATTTCCCTCCTGCCGGTGTTTTTGTCTGTACCTTGCCACCATATTTCTGAGCAGGTACCTCAAACCTCTCCCTTGTTGTCTCTCCCATTAGAACGTAAGCTCCCTTTTAACTTGCATTTCTATTCCTAGTGCATAATAAAAGTGCCTGGCACACAACAGGCACTTAAAATGCTCCTTGTCTTGCCCCACTGCCTCCCCATCAAAAGTTAAGCCCCTGATGCTGGCATTCAAGGCCCTCCAACACACCATCCTACCTCTCCAACTGTGTCTCAAGCTATCCCCTCCCTCCATTCACTGCATTCACTGACCCTACTTCTGTGGTTTTGCTCATTCATGCTGATAATGTGCAAAATTCCATTTTCTGCCTCTTGAAATCCTACCCATTCTTCAAAACTCAGTTCAAATCCTACTCCAGAAATCCCTCCATTATTAATGGTGTGACTCCTCTTTTCCCAAATCTCTGCCTAGCCTCCCTAGACTCTAAGCTCTGTAAAATGAAGAGCCACATGTCAACAGAGCCCTAGATATACTTTACAGATAGTTACTAAAATTTGTACTGAGATGAATATCTGAGACAGGGAATTCTCAGCTTGTTCAAGACCTCTTTACCTTCTGGGGTAGCTCATTCCATTTTTGGACATCTAAATGCAAGTCAAGACCTGTCTGCTTCAGTTTCCTCATCCGTAAAATGGGATCAAAATGGCACCAACCTTCCAGAGTTGTAAAGCTCAAATGAGATGACAGCTGCAAAGCACTTGTAAAGTTGTCAAGTGTAAAGCACAGTGCTTGGCACACTGTAAGCACGAAATAAATGTCATCTATTATTATTAATTACAATTAATGAGATTACTATACTTGCAGTTATTGTTAACTATTAACCTATTATAGTCTACAATCCAGGGGTGGGGCACTACTATTATTAGTGCCACCCCTGGCACTATTATAATTAATAACATGATAATTATTGGTTTATTATTATTATTATTTCCATGGTTTCCCTAGGTTCTTGTGCCTTCTCTCCTTGAAATTTCTTTGTATTTATACTCTATACTTTGTATACATTTATGTGTATGGATTAAAAGCAGGGCCTGTATGTTTGCTGCTTGTCTCCAGAGCCCACCAAATGTGCCTGAGACCCATTAGATACATAACAAGCAAATAATAAATGCTTACTGGCTGATTAACCTGAAGAGCTTAGCTTCAAGTAGGATTTTGAAGGCTGAGTTCTGAAATAGGCTAAAATCACTTGTCTACTGAATTCTTTCCCAAGGTACAAAATTGAAAATAATAAACTAGTGGCATCTAAGGGTCCTTTCCAACTCTATCATTCTCCACTCTAAGTGAGGCCCCTTCTAACTTAGACCTTTGGTCAGTCTCTGTTAGTGGCACAATCTCCCAAACTCCAGGAGAATGCCCAGGTAAATAAAGTCATCTCAGCAATTCCAGGGCAGAAGAACATGATCTCAATCCAATCCCTGAGAAGTAAACGGATGCCAAAGTGGATACCATGTATATGCATGTGTGCTCACACTCTCCCCAACCTCCCCTCCCTTCCACCCCAAAACAAATAACCCACACTGCTCTGGGCTGGGCTCCTCCATACTGATGTATCAATAGCCCCATTTCCCCAGAAAGACAACCCCACTGACTTTTCATCATTCATTTCTCAGAATGTCCTCCAGTACCATCCCAAATAAAGTTTGTGCTGGATAGGCAAGTTTTTCTATTGAAAAAAAAGGGAATGGGGTGTTGAGTTGGAAGGGAGTGGGATGGACAGACAAGGGGAGGAAAAGAAGAAGAAAACTCAAAAAGATTTTTTTTCTCTTTGGGCTTTGCAAAGTCAGCGTGCCCATGGTCATGAGAGCCCTGCCAACAGAATACCTCGCCTACACAGTCACAGGGACATTCCAAAACTTGGGGGCCTGTTGGTATTCCCCTTGACCTCAGGAGCAAAAAAAAAGTCCTTGTGATCCACACTGCTTGGATCCTATAGGGGTTTCTGGCAAACTGTATAAAAAACAAACAAAAATCCACTTAAGAGACATGGGGGTAGGAGGAATTACATGTAAAACTTGGGTTCTACCTAGGCCTGCTTCTGCTGTGTTTCCGGGGACATGTCACTTAAGTCTCTCTTTTTTCTCCAAACTTACAGATGCCAAAGAGCTGCAAGACTGCCATCTTATATATAAAGTTATGTGTAGGCTGTCACCATCATTAGAAAGCAAGTTTCTTGGGTGCAGTAGCCACAGGAATTGTACCGATCTTTGTTGCCCCAGCACTGAGCAGAGTGCCCTGGCATTTTGGAAATGCTTCATAAATAATAAATGCTTATTGACCTGACTGCAAGATCTATTGGCAGTCTCTAAAGCATTAAAATTGTAGGTCACTCCAAAGCTAATAGCAAGGCTCATTCACAGTGGTGGTAAGGAGAATGCTACAAGTTATCAGCCAAACTGTTCAGGAGAAGCAGATAAAGGATATATCACAGATGTGTGACCACAAAAGGAGGCAGAGAAGGATAATGGATGGGCCATTCACTGTGTGGGGCGGTGGGATCCACATATTAAAAGATCTGGGGACAGGAACCCGGTCTACACATGTTGGGCCTTCTATGGGTCAAGTTTTCTCTATCCCCAGAGCTTAAGAGATAGTTCCTACTCTCCAGGAATTTACAATCTACCCCTACTCTCAAGGAGTTTATAATCTAATTAATAGGGAACTTAGGAGAAGATAGGAACAAGGTTAAGAAATCTAAAATGGGTTTGCAATCCAAGTGGGGGGAAAAAACACTGATTTTGGAATGAGAAGCCCTGGCATAACTTCTGAGACTCAGTTTACCAGTTAGTGGTAAAAAGAGTGATACACAGTGCAGTCAAAATAGTTTTTTCATTCATTTTGCTCTCCTTACCCACCTTCACTCCCAAATATTGATTCCCTAAAATGGACATTCCTGGGAAAGGAATCAAGAAATGATGTCCAAGAAGTGAGAAATATGATTTTCAAAAAAGCCAAGTTCTTCATCTTTCCAATTTCCGTCCCCAAGATTAAGGCCATTCCCTGCCCCCTCACACTTGGGGCGTCTATCTCCAACACCCCTTCCAGTTCTAAAGCCTGCACAGATTTGGCTTTTTCCCTTGGCTTCCAATTTTGCTTTAATCCTGCCTGATTTTACAGGAAGGTGGTGAGAATCTTCTATGAAAAATCCAATCACAAGAAAGACTCACATCATATTCATTGTACGTTTCATTCCCATCCCCCGCTCTACTAGGCTGTAAGCTCGCAGAGCCTAGAATCCATATTTTATTATTGTATATTACAGTAATCAATATTTGCATCATCCTATTAAGACTAAGCTGCATTAGGGAAGGGACTGTGTCTTAGAGCTGAGAACTGTGCATTAGATAAAAGTAGATACTGAATGTCTGAGGAAAGGAATTACGCCCCTAGGGTCTAGACAAGTTAGCCCAGTACAAAACACAAAATAGGTATTTAATTAAAAGATTTGTTGAATGAATATGTACAATTATGAATAGTGTTGGGACTAGATGAGGAAGCTCCCTTCCAACTTAAAAAGCAATGGAACTATTTCTGAAAGCATGCAGCAGGTAAAGAAAGGTATCACAGACTCAGAATTTCTAAACCTGTAAGACAGCCAGTCTGACCAGGATGTAGAGGTTGGGAAAGGGTACCTACCTTTCAGCTTTATTTAAGGATGAAAAGGACAGTCTAGGAAAGGCTAAGTCAAATAAAGAAGGTTATCTTTCTTATCCTTGACCCAATAGTGAGTTTACTGAGGAGGAGACTTGGCTGCAGGAGGATGCCCCAGACTGAGCACAGCCTTGAGTCAAGGAGACCAGTGTAGAAGGCTGTGACAGTAAGCGATAAAGGCCTGAACAAAGATGGTGGCTAAGAAGAGGTCGGTCACATAGGATGTTGTGGAAATGGAACAAGAACCAGCAACCAGCCAGATGTTCAGGGTGAAGGAATGGGAATGAGATGCTTTCTTGCTCCTTATTGAGAGATGTAGACTTATTACAAGGCAAGTTCAGTAAAGGCACAAACAAAAGGCCTTAGTGAAGTCCCAGGAGAAAGATTATTACTACCACTGATGGGAGGGAGGGATGGAAGGCCAGGAGGCCAGGAGGCAAAGATCTGACACAGAAGCAGCAACACAAAGACCCAGGGCTTGGAAAACACTAGCTGAAGCACGAACACACAGGAATTAGTATGATGTTAAGGCGGAAAGGTGTGACAGTGGGATGCCAAATCCTGCTCTGACCTTTACTTACTTGGAAAAACGACTCCATCCCTTTAATAAGGCCAAGTCCCTTAGCTTTTCTGAGCCTGTTTTCTCATCTTTAACTGTGGGTAGTAACTGCTTCATGGAGGTTCTTGTCTTTCTTTTCTGCACAAACATATAAGCACACACCACCATACTCACTGCCATTTTTGTCTTGGTACTAGCCCAGGGCTTGGCACATAAGAAGTCTTGTGGACTTTAGAGTGGCAAAAGATTGGAGGAAGGCCACCGTTTGAGGAAACCAGACCTCAACAGCCCAGGCAGGGCCTTGGGAATAGAGACTCCAAAGGATGTTAAAAGACCTGCAATCAACAGAACTTGACAGTCTCCTAAGAAAGGAGAAGCAAGAGTTAAGGGACAGATCTGCGGGATTCAGCAAAGGAGCCTGGGCAGACAAGCAGATGGCAGTTGGACTGACAGAAATAGGGAAGTGAAAGAAGGAGTAGCAGAAGGAGAGATGACAGGAGCTATTATTATCATTATAATGGAGACAGTTAATGGACAGAGCATTGAACCAGGAATCAGGAAGACCTTCCTAGCTGTGTGACCCTGGGCAAGTCACTTAACTTGTCTCAGTTTCCTGTTTCCGTTACAGTCTCCTGTAAAGTAGAGATAAACGAACAGAGCCTACACCTTGCACACAAAGGGCTGCTGTGAGGAAAAAAGCAGCTGGTATTTGGAAAGCACTTTAAAAAGACTAGTTAATCATCACTGAACTCCAATCTACCCACTGACTGCCTTTGAGTAAAACTGCACTGGCTACTATTTTTAATTAAGTTGTGTTCTCTTTAAATCTGCAAGCAGGAACATATCAGTTGCAAGGGGCCCCAGGAAGTACATACGCTCAGGGGTGCCCAGAAAGATTAACACAGCCACCTGGAAGTCTCTGTGCCTACCATCCCTCCGTCAGGGACCCAACTCAGCTCAGAGTGGGGCAAACTCCAGGTTAATGAATGTTGGTTCTGAAGGGTTGCTTACCCCAGGAGAGCTACTGTTCAGAGGTGTGTCTTGCCCAACAAGACCTGAACAAGGAACAGAGAGCTTGAACTGCTCAGAAAACCTCAAGACTTTATTCACTCAACCAGAAAACCTGTGTCAAATTCCTTTAGACACCAAATCAGCCAACCAATTATCACTGACTTAAGTGCCTATCTGGGGTAGGGAACTGGTTGACCTTGAGGGTCCTTCCAATTCAGAATGTAGGAAGATATTCTGAGGCAAGCAGCGAGGTGGCACTAGTGGATAGAGCACTGGGCCTGGAGTTGGAAAGACAAGTTCAAATCTAGACTCAGAGACACTAGGTGTGTTGTGATCCTGGGCAAGTCCCTATCTGCCTGTTTCTTCAACAGTAAAATGGGGTTCATAATAGTGTCTACTTCCTAAGATCCAAAGAGATAATAATAGTAAAATGCTTAGCACACACAGTGCAAGGCACATAGTAGTTGCTTAATATCAATGTGTTTCTGTTTCCTTCCGTCCTATGACTCAATAGCTGTGATTTGTAGCTTGAAAGGACCTCAAGTCTAACCCTTGTTTCCTGGACCTCAGACCCAGAAGGGATCATATACTGGGTTTTGTATTCTAGCTCCACCCCTAATTTTACAAAGGAGGAAATCAAGTCCAGAAAAATCAGGCTCCAAGAGAGACCTGGGAACTATTGGGCCACAACATGTCAGAAAACCAATCTTTTAGAAGCTTTCCAACAACAATGACCCTTGATTCAGGTGTCTGGGCTGGCTGAGGGTGATTTTAGGTTTATTACAACCTGGAGT
This sequence comes from Bettongia penicillata ogilbyi, assembly GCA_023548195.1. Classification (NCBI taxonomy): domain Eukaryota; kingdom Metazoa; phylum Chordata; class Mammalia; order Diprotodontia; family Potoroidae; genus Bettongia; species Bettongia penicillata. Next base: position 1,917,091 of record JAJHZJ010000705.1, read on the forward strand.
GTCTAAAGGTTCCATGGTCCTTTGTGTCCAGCAGTAAACCAAGGGATAGGAGGGTGATAATAGAGACCCCAGTTCTCACATAAGGTAGTGTGATTGGGGGAGTCTTGACTAGACCTCATGAAACACATCAGAGGTCATCCAGTCCAACCCTTTTTACCTGAAAGGCATGTCATGTGCTGTCTAGAGCATCCCTATTAGTTGTATACTTTCAGTGACAGGGGAACTCACTACCCCCAGTCCATTCTATTCAAGGACAATTATAATTATTAAGCCACTCTTCCCTATGATGTGTAACGATCAGGGTCACAGGGATTTTAGATCATATATGGGACTTTCCAGGTTAACCCCACTCCCAATTTTACATAGGAGTAAACTGAGTCCAGAAAAATTAAAGTGACTTGTCCAAGGTCACCACTAGGAATGCCAGGCAGAGGGAGGACTCTAACTCAGAATTCCACTGTAGTTATTCATGCCAGAGTGGAAGAGATGGACGGTAAACATGAACCCTACCAAAAGATGTGTTCTCTAAGTCACTGCTGTTGCTGGCTTCCACATGGCTGGGTGGGGAAGAACTCCAGACAAGCCTGCTCATGTCCTTGGGAGGATCCAGGCTGTGAACCACAAGTCGGAAAAACCAGAAGCCTCGATGACTACAACCCACAGAAACCCAAAGGATGCTGATCAGGTCCTTATATTCTTTAGCACTTTTTGTACTATTGTTATCCCCATTTTAAGCTGGAGAAACTGAGGCAAACAGGTGACTTCCCCAGGATCACACAGCTAGTGTCTGAAGCTAAATCCGAACTCAGGTTCCAACACTCTATCGACTGCACCACCTAGCTGCTTTTCCTCTTCTATTGTCTCACTACCAAGGATTTATCAAAATTCTGGAAGAAGAATTTCTCACATTTCAGATGAAAAGCCTTGAATCAAAAGGTCAAAGTTATCTTCCAGTTCCAAATCCTACAATTTATGAGAATCTTATTTCTTATTTCTCAGAAAGCAAAACTGTGACTTACATGAAGTCACACAGATAAGGAAACAGTCACAGGACTCTCCTGGTTTATGGAAATGACCACTGGCCTCCCCCAGCTCCCTCCTGCTGTGAATGCCTGCCTCCTTCCCACACAGGACATACGTACATGCTGTGAGCACATGGTCCCTAAGGCCACTAATTAAAGGTGGGATGGGATTCCCAATCCTCTATCATTACAAGCCATTTCCACTCCCCCTACCTCACAAGAACTCACAGGTCTCAACAAGGAATGGTATTTTAGCATCACTGCTTCTCTCCCATCCTTCCTGTTTTCTTTCACAACTTCTTAAAATCTTTTAACTATTTTTTAAAACCACCATAGGCAAAGAACAGAGGGTTACTTACATTTGGGCTGTTAAGATAAAAGACTTGGTGGGGGGGGTGGAGGATTGATAAGGCTACAGAGGTTTGGGGAGGCCTAGGGGCCCACTGAATAGGGACAGAGTGAGGAAGTTTACTGGAAAGTTCATCATTAATCGGCACTGAGTTCTTCCTGGTGGCCACAGCTCAGCTCTTTTTCACCACTACTGATGGGCATCAGAGCAGCTGAGGTCCGTGAGAGGGGAGTGGCCTTTAAATCCTGTTCATTTATTCCATCTTATTGAATCTGACTACCATCCCTATCTCTTCCTCTTCTTCTTCCTTGCCAAAATGGAGAGCCAAGCCCAGGGTTCATCACATCAACTGCAAGGCCTCAGAGCAGCTGCTTCATTTTGGGGAGAAGAGTCTCTACTTGTCTGCCCAGTGCTAGCTGAGAGACTGCATCAAGATGCAGTTTCTTGGCCCCAAGTCTAGAAGAACCCGTTGGCAACCAGACTTTTAAACACTTTCTTACGTAAACCATAGATAGAGGGTGTGGGTCTGTTATCTGTTAAGTGAAAAGTGTTTCCCTTTTAAAAAAAAGTTTGGGGAGTAGGGGTGGTGATATTTAAAGCACTGTTGTTAGGTGTATCCTTTGTTCTGGCAGACAACCATGACATCAAGATGATGACATCATTTGAAGCAGCTGACTTTGAGTTGAGTGAGGGAGGGCTGTGCAAGGTCACCAACCTCACTTGCTTCTGAGCCATCTGGGTCCAGTGGCATGATATCCATCAGGACAAGTGGAGATGGCCAGGATGCAATGGGAGACACTGGCTTTTTCAGGTTAAGGTCTTATCATTCTCACTTTGAGTGAGATACACCCATCCAATGAACAGGCTTCTTTAAGTAGTTACTTAAGGGATGGCCCCTTTAATCAAAAAAATCAAACTAGAAGGGGAAGACCCTCAGGGTTCCTGGGTAAGAGAGAAACAATTACTACTAGTTATTACATAGTAATTATGTAATAGTAATTAGTAGCTGAGTGAAGTTTGCTAAGGGTTGCAAAAACATCCAAAGTAAATTCCAACACAAAAAAATCTCTACAGCCCCTCGATTTATCTTCCCCATAGTGAAATTTATGTCCTATTCACTATAACGGGATTAGATTACTTGAATAGTGGTCACAACAACCAGCACTGTTTATTACTGAATTTTTTATTGAATTTGTATGCAAATCACTGTGGTTTGGTCATTTGGTTCAAAGGAACATAGATTCAGAGCTGAAAAGGGATCTCAGAAATCTAGGGCTCACCCTGTCCAACCTCATTTTACAGATGAAGTCCACACAAGTTACGGGGCCAGAATTCAAAACTCCAACCAGGTGCTTTGACTGCGGTGTCCTTTCCACGAAGATAGGGGTTTCTGAATTCAAGGAGCGGCCACTATGTGCTAGGCCTTTGGAGAATGCCAATATTAAAGTGACCAAATTCCCCTCTTCAAGAAGCTTACAATCTATTAGAGTGGAGGAGGGGGAAGGGTTGTTCCTTAAAATTTTTTTGTGTGTCCTGGTCCTCTTCTCAGAATAATGCTTTTAAAGCATTGAGATGAAAATGCTAAAATCTGAAAAAAATAGATGTCATTTATTTCCTATATGAAATCTATGGGGGGTGGGGAAGTTGGTTGGTATACCCCAGGTACAGCCTAAGGCCCAAAGGTTCTTAACCATTTTTTGTGGAATGAATGCCTTTTAGAAGTCTGCTAAAGCTTATGGATCCTTTCTTTGAATCATGTTTTAAAATGCATAAAATACAGGAAATCATAAAAGAAATCAATTACATTGAAATGTCCTTTTTTTTTTTAAAACAAGCTCATAGGCCTCAGGTTAAGAACTCTTGGTCTAGTCAATGGCAGGATTGGGAATTGACCCATATGTGGGCCCTAGGCTGGACATGACCTTTCCATTAGCAATGCCAAAGCTGATTGGATTCCTTAAGCAAAGGATGAAGGGAGGGAGGGTAGAGAGGCGAGAATCAGACAGGCCAGGCCCTGGTCTCCTGGCAGGACACCTGTATTGGATAAAGCATGGGTCTAGTGCCAGAGTTTACAGTATAGTAAAGCCAGATTATACTTTTAATAGGTAGTACTACATTTAATCCTGTAATGACAAGAGAATTTGAAGAGGGAGGGAACATTTAACCACTAGGAGTATGGGAAAAGGCTCTCAGGACCAACCTGACTTTTGAAAGAAGCTAACAGCAAGAAATGCTATTATCTGAAGGGGACAGTGAGGCAATTAGAGAAAACACAGTAACTTCTTAACGCTAGAAGGGGCCCTGTTAATAATAACTAACATTTATATAGAGCTTACTACGTGCCAGCAATGTACTAAGCACTTTACAAATATTACAGCAATTGATCTCACAATAATCCTGAAAGGGAGGTGCTATAATATTATCCCCATTTTCCTCATGAGGAAACTGAGGCAAACAGAGGTAAAGTGACTTGCCCACAGTCACATAGCTCAATTTGAACTCAGGACTCTAAGCTTAGAATACCATCTAGCTGCCTCTGTTCAAATCCTCCAGTCCAATCTCCACATTTTGCAGACTGAAAAACAAGGGCTAGAGCACCAACTTTCCCGTTTACACAGCTGGTTGGTGCCAGAGAAAATTAGGATTCCAGGCTGAGTTTGGAAGAGTTAATTCAATATTTGTCCAAGGCAAATATGTATGTATCTGCAAGCTTCTACTAGGTAAGATCTGTATTTCTTAGAGGTTTATTTTATCACTTAAAAAAAAAAATAGCCCCTTCTCCTTGGGAAGTTCAGCCTGCAGAACCATTACAGTTACAGAGGATGGAGAACAGGTCAGGATCACGGCAGTACAGTATTACTGCGTCCACAGAAAGCAACTGATTGCACATTCCCAGCCTATTAGGGCTGGGAGAAAGATGCCTTCCTGCCCTAAATGTGGCAGTGAACCAAGCAAGGGAAAGAGAACTTGCTCTGCTCACAGCAGGGGACAGAGGGAAGGGCCCTGCACCCCACCCACCTTTTCCCCTCTGCTGAGTTCCTGGATCTTGTAGCAGGTCTTTTTGTCTAGATGGTATTTTGGCAGGCTTGAGGTTTTTCCTGGCATGGAAACATTGGAGCAGAGGGGACTCTGAAGGATAACCACCAGGGAAACGAAGAGCTTTTTAGTTTGCAGGATGGCTATTCCCCGAACTTGAGACCTGGGCAATCATATGCCCAGTGGCTATTGGAGAATTCACTGTAATCCTATGAACGATGACAATGTTACTACTGCAGGGCATGGTAGGAAAAAAAAACTTATTTGGAACCTGTATGTGCCCCTGGGCTATAATGCCACTCACTATAACAGAAAGATTTCCTTTAAAGGTACAGTAAGTGTGCATTAAAAAGAAGAGATTATTTGGAAAAGGATCCAATATACATACAGATCACAGAGCTTATAGAACATTTATCCTGACTCCTCATTTTACAGATGAAGAAACTAAGGGCCCTGAAAAGTTAAGTCACAATGGTAACAAGTATCACAGGGATATGAACCCAGGTCTTTGGCTCCAGAGTCAGAATTCTTTCCGCCATACCATTATGGCTCTGATCATATTTTGTTTTGTATTAGTTATTTGCATAAATGTTTACATTCTTTGTACATGACATTTATATACTCTGATAAACAAGTTCTATCCATTGTCCACTTAAAGGTTTAAGACCCAGGAGGACCTGAGTTCGAATCTCACTTCAGACACTTGACACTCAGTAGCTGTGTGACCTTGGGCAAGTCACTTAACCTCAACTGCATCATCCTGGGTCATCTCCAGTCATCCTGAGGAATATCTGGTCACTGGATTCAGATGACTCTGGAGGAGGAGACTGGTGACCTGCACAGCACTCCTTCACTCAAAACAAAGTCAAGTGCAAGTTATATCATCATTTCTCTGATGGCATGGTCTTCTTGGGCAACAAAGGACGAACACACACAAAGTTTAGCATGACCTTGACCACTAATGGTTCTCCATCCACTTGATTTTCTTGTGTGGATGGTTAGACCATACTCTTTTTTGAGTAATTATGGATCTGTTCCAGGATGCTCTACAGTGTTCTAGTAGGCTTGAAACAACCAGCAAACCATCATCTGTCCATAGAAGCATTTGGGAGACCTCACCATACATATGGAGTAATTCTTCTTTAATTTGGATTCTGAGACTCTCCTCTGTAATAGCAAATATCTTTGGGGGGTGGGAGGGAATGGAGACGGAGGGAATAGAAGGGAAAGCAGCATGGCCTTCAGGAAATCACTAAGTTTCTCTGAATGACCCCAAGCTTCAGCCAGTAACAAAACTTCACCTTTGAAAATACTAACATTTTCCTGCTGTTATATGGCTGTGAGTCATGGAATCTGACAGTCTCTGAAGAACTAAAACAGAGTACGATCCACTAGGCACTGAAGAAAGGCAGAGTGGGTGTGGGCAGAAAGGAAATTGAAGAATTCATAGCTGGATCTCAGAGAAATGCCTAAGTGGGAAAGAATGGCGTGGTAGAAGAGACAACAGTGACAGTACGTGGCTGGATGGCCCAAGGACTGCAGAGGCTACCTCTTTTCTCCAAAATCAGGAAAAATCAAGGAAGGTTTGGTTGGATTCCATGCAGAAAGTGTATGGGAAGACATAGACAAGTCACAAAGGATGGGCAAGTACAGATGGTTTGAAAGATGCTTCATCGAAGGGAACACCCACATAGATGAAACCAAAAATCCACTTAAGTATCTAAGACTTGCCCCTTCCCTACTAGATTATAACCTTCTTGAGGGCAATTACAGGGTTTATATGCCTGTTGGTTTAAATTTCATTATAACTGCTTATGATTATATAAGTATACTTCATCTCCCTCCCCCCAAAACAATTTATATCCATTTTCTTACTTGATCTTTGGGAGAGTCCCATAAGGTAAGCAGTTCAAGTATTATAATTCCCATTTCATAAATGAGGAAACTGAGTCTTCGGGTGACTTGTCCAGCACCTCATGGCAAAGCAAGGCCGAACACCAGTCTCCCAATTCTACAAACTGTATTCTGAGGTACTCAGTATTTCCAATACTAAATACACATACCAACTAAATTCTCTGTTACATATTTCACCCGAGATGTATCAGGGAAAAAGGAAGCAAAACCACAAATGGGCAGGCCTCAGGCCAGACTGGGTGTCAGGGAAACCAGAACAGGAGTTGGAAGAATCTCTTAAGACTTACTTCTCAGATAAAGAGGATCCTGGCTTACTGGGAGGCCTCTCAAAGCAGATTATCAACAAGGCTCTTTCCATCAAATAAAAAACTGAAAGAAATTCAGGTCAGAAAAACACCCTTTGCATTTAAATATCCAAAACATACCTCAAGCTCTGCAAAGTGGTTGAGTCATTGCTATGGTCCACGCAAGGAAAACACATAGTATAGGTCTGGCTAGTCTCCAGGAATGAAATATCAAGTCAAGTTGGTATTCAATAGCATCAAATTTTAGAGTTAAGGAAGAGAGGTACAATCCCACCTATTTACTAGCTAGGATACCTTAAACCAGTCACTTGGGCCCCAGTTTCCTATAGTTAAAATGAGAGGATGAACAGTTTTTCTGAGAGCCTAAACCACCAAAAATCACAGAACTTAGGAGTTCAAAGACACCAGAGGGGCAATCTAGTCCATACCTTAACTAGAAACAATCCCCACTATAACATCACCGACAAATGGGTATCTAGTCTGCTGGAAAGCCTCCTGGAAGGGGAGCAACCCACTCCCTCGGAGGCAAGCCCATTCTATTTTCCGATAGCTCAAATTATCAGAAAGTTTGTTTGGTGTTTTTTTTGGGGGGGGGTTGGGGTCCCTTCTAGCTTAATCTGCTCTTTTCTAACTTTCACTCATAGCTCCAGACTCTGCCCCTTAAGACAAACTGAAAAGGCTTAAACCTCCCTCCTACACAAATAGACTTTTGAGGACCAGGAACATATCCTCTCTGAGTCACTAATGAGTTAGGTAGGTAGGGGAAAGGATTACTGTTTAGGTGCAAGCATCAGATGGTCTTAGTAGATGGTCCTTTCTGCAGAACCCTTCCAATTCCCTACATTCAATGTTGCAAATGGTAACACTGTATGTTCCAACACAGGTTTAAGATCACTTTCCAGCTTCAAAAATTGTCTGTTCTAAGCTCCCTGCTATCTCCAAATCAAAGGACTTCCATTGTTGAATATCTTGGGCATCTAGAAGATACAAAATCTTTAACTCATGCCTTTGCTGTTCTTTCCAGGAAAGCTTGGCCTTCGTGAAGGCCACTATCAGACAATATTATCTTTCTTTCCCAGTGCATATGTTCCAAGTCACATGCCCTAAGTTTTGTTTGTTTGTTTTTTTTTTAATTAAGGGGCAAACAGTCCAGGTTAGAATCCTTTCCATCACAAGGGCAACTGGAATCCTACTAACCCACTCCTCCTCCCAGCCTCTCCCACTGTCATCCAGTTTGTTTCTCTGATGAATGTATGCTTTAAGCTATTCCTCTCCAACACCTTGCCCTGATCTCTTGTGAGCCTCACAAAAATTAGATTTCTATCACTATTATTGTCTACACACCCACTCTGCAAAACAGAGTGGGATGAAAGGAAAAATTATTATCAAAAAGTGAAAACATGTTAACCTTCCATCCCAGGTGATCAGAGCGACAACTGGCAAGGCTTTAATGCCAGGTCTGACTTTGGACAATTCAAAAACCTAGGTTTTACAAGTTGGGGTATAAGAATGTAATGGAATACTACAGTTCCATAAGCAGTGATGAGCAGGAGGAGTTCAGGAAAACCTGGAAAGACTTGCATGAACTGATACTGAGTGAAGCGAGCAGAACCAGGACAACACTGCACACAGTGACAGCAACACTGTTCTATGATCAACTCTGACAGACTTAGTTCTCAGCAATGCAACGATCTACGACAATTCCAAAAGACTCATGATGAAAAATGCTATCTACATCCAGAGAAAGAGTTATGGAGTCTAAATAAAGATTGAAGCATAATATTTCCTCTTTTTTTGTTGTTTTTTTCTCATGATTTTTCCCTTTTTTTCTAATTCTTCTTTCACAACATAACTAATGTGGAAATGTTTAATATGATTGCACACGCACAGCCTCTACCAGATCGCATGTTGTTTTAGGGAGGAGGGAAAATTTAAAACACAAAAATATTATAAAAGTAAATCTTGAAAACAAATTAATTTTAGATGTTGAAACAAATTTATTTTTAAAAAAAGAAAGAAAAAGTGAATGAGAATGACAAGGTTCAGAAAAGGACTTAGAGAGAATGTGTATTAGCAAATTTTATGCATTTAAATTAACGAATTTATGTGAAAAAGTTACTAAGCAACTACAGCTTATGTTGATGTTTAATATTAAATTTTTAATAAAATATTTAATTTCTTAAAAAAAGAAAAAAACCTAGGTTCTACACCCTATCTCTTCATCCCTCCTCCCCCATCCTGCTCAGGGACTGTGGATAGGGTATTTAAAGGTAGTGGCCTAGGTCAGATCCCATCCAGGAACCTCCTAGGTACCTTTCCATATGTTGGTACCTTTCATAATCTCTTCCGTAGAGGACCATATTCTCTACCATCCAGTCAAATGGGCTTTCCTGCTGATTCTAACAGCCCTTCATCTCCTTTCTCTGAATCTTCCTTCATGTTGGCTCTTCACCACATTCTTGGTAGGCTCTCACTCCTCACCTCTGCCTAACAGAATCCTGAGTGGTTCTTACATCTCCACCCAAACACCACCTTCTACATGAAACCCTTCCCAAATCTCCTGGCTGGATTTTAAATAACTTAATTGTGGCTGTTGAGCTGTGTCCAACTCGTGACCCCATGAGGCAAAAATACTTAAGTAGTTTGCCATTTCCTTCTCTGGTACAAGAAGAGAGTACAAGCCCTGGAGTCAGGAGAACCTGAGTTCAAGGCCAGATTCAGACACCTAGCCCAGACACCCTGGGCAAGTCCCTGACAGTTACTAAGTGTGTGACTCTGGCTAAGTCACTTAACCCAGATTGCCTCTAAAAGTGAGACAGAGACAACAAACTCGAATGATTATCTGGTCTGGTCTAGGAATTCTTACCCTGAAAAATCCCTAAACTTTAAAAAATATTTCAACAACTATTTTTATTTTATTTCTATCGATTTTATTTTTATTTTATATTATGCTTTAGAGTTATTCCTATGTCAACATATTTGGCTGCATTTGTAATACTATGGCCCTCATGTTATACACTTAAAAACATTATTCTGAGAAGAGATCCATGGGCTTCAGCTGTAAGAAAGGTCCTTACCATCAAAAAGGTTTGAGAACTCTTTATGTGGTCCAACCTCCTTATCTTTCCAGGAGGCTGCTAGATGGAGCAGTTAAAAGAGTCTTGAGCCTGAAGTCAGATAGACCAGACTCAAATCTGATCCCTGATACTTGCTAGCGGTGTGACCAGATCCTGGACAAGTCACTTGACCTTTGCCTGCCTCGGTTTTCTCATCTGTAAAATGAGGTTAATAACAGCATCCACCTCCCAAAGATGTTGTGAAGATCAAGTAAGTTAAGAATTGTAAAGCTTGAAGCACTATATAAATACTAGCTGTTATTAATAATAATATTTGGTATGGAACATGCAATGTTCTAACATCCTAAATTCTAAGAATTCCTTCCAGCTCTACCATCTCAGTCCTATGTTCTGCCATTGAATTTATAATATACGGGGGACTCAAAAAGTCTCACTTTCAACTGTCCTCTGTAGCACAGAACTGATTTAAGTCAGGTCACCCTAGAGGTCATCCAGTCCAGCCCAGGCCAAGAAAAAAGTGAGAAATTAAGCCAGGTAGACTGGGCATTTATGGTTTTAGGGTGAAAAAAACAATTACTGAACTTAGGTGTCAGGAAAACTGTATGAGTCCTAGCTCTTATAACCCCTTGCTGTGAGTCACTCTAGTTCAGTCTGTTTTCATCCTCTGTAAAATGGGAATGATAATTTTGGCCAATGCCTTCTCAGTGCCTAATGAGGACCCTGGCAGATGTGGTTAACAAGCAATAAAGATAAAGGAAATGTCATTTACTCCACAGGCACAAACCCCAGCTCTGCCCAGTAGGAGGTACTTTTGGTCTTCTGAGCTGTTGCTGCTTTAAAGGTAGAGGGGAAATAACTCAGAATCCTTACACACTATTTAAATTGACTAAGAAATACACTCCCTAAAATCACAAGGCCAAGTGAGCTCTTAACTGAAAGATGTTCAAGAAAGAGAAAGCCAGAAAGCTACAGGGTGCCTCTAATTTGTCTCCCCAGTCCTCGAGAAGATGGGGGGAAGGCAGAGAACCAAAGCTCCACCCACCCTCCCCTCACTGAGTCAACCCCAGGAAAGCAGAAAACAATTAGCCATCTACCCAGAGCCAGAGAGCTCAGGGGTGTCATTTTTCTACAGTCTCCCCAGAGGTTAACACAGCACCCTGAAAATGTAGAATTTAGAGTTGGAAGGGACTAGAAGCCATCATCAGAGGTTCTTAACCTTACTAGGAACATGGACCACCCTCTCTGAAACCTGGCAGCCTAGAGAAGCCCCTGCACCCTTTTTCAGAAAAAGGTTTTTTAAAAATGATTAATGTTTTTGAAAATTCTGTAATTCAGGTAAGGGTTAGTGAAAATAAATATGTATTTTATTTTTCCTTTCCAAGTTCATAGACTCCCTGAGATCTATCCCTTAATCCCGGAGGTCCCTGGAGAAAGCCTGATCTAGTCCAAGCCCCTCACTTTAATCAATTAAACATTTATGAATCTCCTACTATGTGCCGGGAGACGGCAGGCAAATAGATACATACAAAGCAAATAATGTCCAGGACAAATAAAAAAACAGAGGGCGCCCTGGCATGAAGACGAGCTGGGAAAGGTTGGTTGCAGAAGGTGGGATTTTTGTTGTTAGGACTTAAAAAAAGCCAGGGAGGTCAGTGGTCAGAGCAGAAGGAGGGCATTTCAGGCTTAGGATTTAGTCAGGGAACTGAGGCAGCCTCGACTTTCAAGTCCTGGGTTCTTCTCCCCGGCCCTCCCATGCATGCCAACCTCGGAAGCAAGAGGGCAGAATTGCATCTCCTCAAGCCCGCTCCTGCTTCCAATACCCCAGGCGCGCAGACCAGCCCGAAGGAGACACTACGGGCTCGAGAGGGCACCACGGCGCTGATTCCTACCTAGCCCAGCCTCGTCCACCAACACGGGCAGAAGGGGCTGCGCGGTGCCAGCTGTCGGCACTACTTGTAAGTGGGAGGGGTCGGACCGACCGAAGGTGGGAAGGAGGGGTCGGCCGGGGGGGGTCAGGGATCGGCTCAGGGACCCCCCCACCCCCTCACCCTCGGTCTTCCCTCTCTCTCCTCCATCTCCCAGTCCCAAGCCGCACACAGAAGCCCACGGTCCGACCCTTTTGTCGCAGTCCCTAACTGGCCATCACACCCACGCCCACACACTCCCCCTTCCCTGGTCTCGGAGGAGGGGCAAGAGAAGGGGGTCCCTGAGCGAGGGGCCCTCCTCGGGGCTCCTGGTCTACACGGACCCGCCTCCCTCTTCGGGCCCGGACCAGGGAAGCGCCCACGTCGCGCACGAAGCCCCCGGGCAGAGGCGCCAGCTGGGAAGTTGGGCACGGAACCAGGGCCAGGTGTTCCCAACCCTTCCCGTTCTCACGTGTGTACACACACACACTCACACACACACTCACACTCACACACACACACACCCAAGGTTCGCAGGCACCCGCAGGGATGGGTCCCAGCTCCCACCCTCCGCCCTGGGGGGTCATCCCAGAGGGGTTGGGCGGAGCACGCCCTTCTGTTGGAGCCCTCCTCTCTCACCTCCTAAACCTGCCGTCCCCCCGCCCGCCAAACCCCGATCCCGCCACCCCCGGCCCCCCGGCCCCAGACTCCCCAAGGAGCGCGGCGCGCCCCGCCCACCCCAGGGTCCCGCTGCGCCCCGGGCGCACGGCGGGCTCCGAAAGGGAAAGCCAGCGACGCGGGGCTCGCCACCTCGGCCCACGTGGCGGAACGGGCGCCTGACCTGGAGGAGAGCGTCCCGGGGAAGCCACCCAGCCGCGCCCTCGTCTCGCGTCCGGCCGGGGAACGCGGAGCCCGAACGCGCGGGGAACGGAGCGAGCGCGCCGACGGCGGGGTTTGTTTATGTCCGGCGCCCGCCGGCCAGGGCCGCTTTATAGCCGCTGCGGCCCCGCCTCCCCTGCCGTCGGGCCGCCCCCTTCCTCCTCCGCCTCCTTCCGCGGGCCGCGGCCGCCTGTTGCGCAAGGCCGAGTGAGCGCGGGGCGGAGGGGCGGGGGGGCCGGGGGGCCGAGGGGCGGGGGGGCCGAGGGGAGGCCGGGCTGGGCCCGCCCCCCCCAGATCCCCGGGGCCGCTGGAAGCCGAGGGGCGGCGGCGCGTGTGCGTGTGCATGAGCGCGTGGGGGAGCGCGCCTCCGCCCTCTGGGAGCGGGGGACGTGCGCGCCTCCACAGCCGTCCTCGGCTGCTGGGTGCCGGCCTCCTGCCCCGGCCTCCCCCCGGCTCGCTGCTCCTCGAAGTCCCCTGCGTTCCCAAAGCTTCCTCCAACTTCCTTCACCCCGATCTGGCTCTGTCTCCCCTTCACTCGCATCTCGCTTCCTTCCTGGGCCTTCTCCTCTGTCCAGTTAACTATGCGAGAGCCCTCTCCCCCGAGGAGGTGGGAGAGAGGCATTTAATTAAGAGCAGTGGCGCTCCGGTCATTGTTTACAGTCCCTATTACGTGGATACCTCCTGTCACCTTCCCGAGGAACCTTAAACACGTTGTCCTGCGTGTCGCTTTTTTGTAGCTGTTTGTAACGCGTTTTCTTCCCCCTTCAGATGGTGAGCTTTTTGTGTTTCTTTGTATCCCAGGCTTAGCGCAGTCTCACGCGAGGAGAAGCTGCCACAAGCAATCACAACTTCGTAAAGACTTTTGGGACTTGACTTCTGATCAATAGGCACTTTTGCTATATGGTATTTAACGAATCTTGCCTAGAAAATCTTGGGCATCCATCAACTTCTCCGAACTCAGTCCCTCCAGAGTACAGCCTCTCCTCATCTTTTGCCTTGGGGCTTGGCAGTAGCTTCCCAACTGGGTTTCCCATTTCCTGTATCTCATCTCCAATCTAAGTGGATGGATATTCCTAAAATACAAATCTAATCTGGTCACCTGCCCTCCCCTCACTCTCAAAAATATTCAAAGGTTTCTTAATGCTTCTAAAATAAAATACAGGCTCTCCAGTCTGGCATTTAAATTTGACTCACCTGGATTCAACCTTTTGGATCTGAGGTTCCTCAACTGTAGAATGTAAAGGTTGGACCTTGTGACCACTGGGATTCCTTCTAACTCCAAATCTCTGAGAAATCTACCTTTCCAGTCTTAACTGAAAATTGCCCTCCTTCTTATACTTTCTGCTCCAGTAAAACTGAACTGGTGGCTGTTTTCTCAGAGAGGAAATTCCATCTCCTTCCTCTCTACCTTTACCTGCAGGATGCCTTCCCTCCTTGCTTCTATCTCTTGGTATCATTGGCTTCCTTCAAGTACACCTTGGATACCACCTCAGACCTGCATGATGCCTTTCCTGAGTTTCTACCTTGAGGTCCCCAGTTAATAAGGGATATTACTTCTCTCCAAATTTCTGTGCATATGTACTGTATTTATTTACGTACATGCTTTATCTTTCCATAGAAATGTAAGCTGTGTTGTGGCAAAGACTTCATTTTTTTTCATCTTTATATCTCCATAGCCTGGCACACAGTGGATCTTAATAAATGCTTATTAACTGATAGGTCTCAAGCTCTTTTGCCATTGTCTCTCAAGCTATAAGAGGTCTGAGAGATAATGTAGTAACAAAGTCATTCTATGGATAGGGAAACTAAAGCCAAGAGAAGCAGGATGAATGGACAAACCTAGATCCAAATTAGGTACTTCTCCTACTCCATTCTGGTTGCATCTTCTAGGGCCAGTCCATGTGATCTATCTCTCCTAAACTCCGCACTCAGAAATGAATGCAACACTCCAGATGTTTTCTCCCCATCCAACAATTTCCTTTCTCCTCCTCTCTTCTTTCTCCACATTCTCCCCTTGAGTAGCTCTTCCTTTAACTTATTTCAAATGTCCTTTCATCCATTCTCTTTTGCCATCTATCTAGAAGGGATAAGTCATCTGATCCTTCAGCATCTACAGCTCTTAATATATCCATCACTCTTTTAAGTTCTTAGGCATGAACTGCCTGGTGTGGTTACTTGACTGCTTCAGGAAATTTAGTCTTTTCTGGCAAACTAGACCCAGAAGGGTATATGTGAATGATAGATTGAATGAATTGGTGTTGTTTGTCCATTCTGGAAGAGGACTGTGCTATCAGGGAGGTAATGCCATGACGAGCAAATGAATTGGATTTAAGTGAGGGAGGGCTGTGCAAAGTCACCAGCCTCACTTTCACCTCCGGAGTCATCTGGGTCTTTGGATGAATGAATTTCTAGTTGGGTGCAATTTCTCTTTTGTCTACATATCACAAAACTTTAGTGATGAAAAAGGGCCCTTTGGGATTATCATCTAGTTCAGCCCTCTAATTATACCAATGAAGAAGGTCGTTCTTGAAGTTGTCCCTGTTCTGTTGAAGAGAGAGATGGGAGAGCTGGTTCAAAATGTGAATGAATTCACATGGACCTTCTCTGTAGCCACTGGGAGCTTTATTGACACAGAAGCAGCGGGCCTCAGATCTAACAAGGAGCTAAACAAAGGCAGTGATTTAGAGAAAGGACCAGACATATTGATTTTGGGGTTTCCTTGTGGGGTTTGGAGATCTAAGGTAAGTCTTGCAAGATAAAGTGGTCTTGCAAGATAAAGACACAAGGCGAGGACTATGAATGATACATGATAAGGAAATTCCATTCCCTAGGATGAGGGTTGGGGACAGGGAATCTTATGGTCCAGGATAAGGGGAAGTTGTGGTAAGAGGAGACTTAGGGCACCAAGGGCTTCACAAAGTCAGTCAATATTATTTTAACTGTTAGGGCACTATTTCTACCCACGTCAAGTTACAGCCATCCAATAGCACAGGCTCCCTTCTTTCTCAGGACTCAATATTTTATCTCCTCTGCATTTGCCATGTGCTATTTTGTATTCCAATAACTTGTGTCTATTTTGCTTTTTTCTTCTTTTGAATCCAACTTATATTTACTTTGGTCTACCCAGGAGGAAACTCCCCTCCCCATCAATGCAGAGCAACAGCCAATAACTTGAACTTGAGTCTACCTAGTTCCTGAGGCAGGCCTTCTAGCCAAATATGTTATGCTGCATTCATCTATTGTCTCCACTATTAAAGTGTACAGCTCAGTTTGATGAACATTTATTGAGCCTTTACCAAGCACCAGGCATGGTGCTGAGCACTTGGGATACAAATAAGAAAAAGAAAGCAGTCCCTACCTTCAGGGAGTTTATAATCTAATAGAAGTGTAAAAGTTCTCTGACAGTAGGGAGCAAGATTTATTCATCTTTTAATCTTCCATGGTATAGCTATAGATAGACAGTTCCACTCAAAGTGAGAATGCTATAAGACCTTAGCCTAAAAGGAAAGGGCCAGGGTCTCACATTGCATCCTGGGTCATCTCCAGCCCTCTTGATGAATATTGGGCCACTAGATCTAGATGGTTCAGGAGAAGAAAGTGAGGTTGGGGACCTTGCACAGCCTTCCCTCACTCAAATTGAAGTCAACTGCAAGTCATGTCATCATCTTGATGTCATGGTCCTCTTCAAAAAGGACAAACACAGCAACAACAACAGAAGATAGAGAGATAGACAGACAGAAACAGAGAGATAGATGAGTATATATACACATACATGTATGTATGTATGTATATGTGCATGTATATACACATGTACCTATATATATTTATATCCTATATATATGCATATGCAATAGATATATTTTTTATATTGTGGTCTTTATTATTTTTATCTTTGTGTGGACTGCAACTACTAATTTAGAGCAAAGATCATCAATGTCTTAAAAATTGGTTTTGTGATTTGCCACAGTCAAAATTGTTTTCTTCTATCTGCTAACCTTCTGGTGATGACCCTCTCTGCATTTGTTTCAGCTGGTCTGCAGATGACAACAATATATTGCCCTACCTATAACTGAAGCCCTTCCCAATTAGAAGGACGTGAAGGAACTTCAGAGCTCTAGGCCTGGAGCCAGGAAGATTTGAGTTCAAATCCAGCCTCAGATACTAGTTGTGGAACCCTGGGGAAGTCACTTAACTCTGTCTGCCTCAGTATCATCATCAGTAAAACAAGCTGGAGGAGGAAATGGCAAACCACTACAGGAACTTTGTCAAGAAAACCCCAAATGGGGTTAGAGAGAGTTGGACAGGACTGAAACAAATAAACAATGATGGAATTGACAGAGATTTTGCAAATTTCCTTACTATCATGAGGCACAAGTTGAAAAAGGACCAGTGGTTGGCATACATGTTTACTTGCTATTGAACTGGACTATCAGAGCTGTTCCTCAAACTCATTATTTGATCTCCAGCCTTGGTGCATTCACAAAGGCAGTTTTCCAGGCCTCCTACCCCATCTCTGACTTTCAGGTCTTAACTCAGATTCTCCCAAAGGCATTCCCCCATTCTCCTCCTCCTCCCCACTACACTTCCCCAGATTTTTATGGTCCCACCCTTCTAAAGCACTTTGATCCCTCCCTTGGCCCCTTGACCTAGCATTATACTTATCCAATAGCCTCCTAATAGAAGTCTCTGTCTTCAGTTTCTCTGCTTCAAATCATCCTCCACATAATAAAGTGATATTCTAAAGCGTAGTTTTTGCCCAGTCATTCCCTTCCTCAATAGGTCCCTATTATCTCTAGGGTAGAATATAAACATCTCTGTTTGACAAGTACAGCCTTCCTTCATCATCTGGCTCCATCCTATATTTTCAGGTTTATTACACATTTCTCCCCTTTATATATTCTTTGTTCCAACCAAACTAGAGTCCTTGCTATTCCTAACATACAACGTAAGTTTTTCCCATCCCCATGTCTTTGCACAGTCTATTTCCCTTGTCTGTGTAAGGATGGGGTTTCTAACTCTACCTCAATTTACATAATCACATAATAATAATTACCATTATTATTATAGCTTGCATTTATATTATACCTACTATCTGCCAACTGTGCTAAACATTTCGCAAATATTATTTCACACTGTCCTCACAACAACCCCGGGAGGTAGGTGCTATTATGATCCCCATTTTACAGTAGTGGAAACTAAAGCAAACAGAAGTTAAATGCCTTGCCAAAGGTCACACAGCTAGGAAACATCTGAGGCCATGTTTGAACTCAGGCCTTCTTGACTAGTCCCATTCGGTCAGAAGTGGAAACAAGATTCAGACACATCCTTCATCACTTTGAGAATGACCCAGTGCTTTGATGATTGGATAAAGACAGAACCATATAAGAGATATTTTTGAGACTGGATGAAAGAATTAGACATACCTTCTGGGGCTACCTATAAAAATAGCAAACCAATTTAGAATCTCAGATATCCAGAAACTGGCAAGTCTAATAGTAGAGCAATCCCTGAGAGGGAGGAGAGAATTTCCCCTTCCCTGCCCCTCTCCTCCTCCCCTCAATCCCCTTTCCTTACCTGCTAATCCAAAGGTCTCATTAGAGCAATAGCAGTCAATGAGGAAGGAAATACCTACAGACAGATGTTCAGATGTTTACAGTGCCCAAGGACAAATGACAGCATCAGGAAGTAAGATAGAAGAGGGAGTTATTGCCTGTGGACTCAGTAGAGATATCAATCGCTAAACTTCATGCAGACCCTAAAGAGAAAAAAGGGAATTCCAGTAACCAGGGGTTATGAGGTCTGCCTTTTGCCACCTATATTCTTTCTCCAGGGACCTTCTTTTTATAGGAAGAATGTGTAACCCCTAGTTTAAGGAGACTATTTTGCACCAATATTCCACCATCTGTTCTTGTTATACAAGCTCAGTAATTCCTTTCTCTAACAGCTATTCAGGCTACTGTCCTATTGCTGATGGAGGCACACTGGTGGGGACCCGTAGCTAATAATGGTATTAGAAACACCAGCCCCTTAGGGTTATTTGAAAACCTATTGTCAACTGACCTTTAAGGAAACCTGTGGGTGTGAGTCCTCAATGGGAGAGTAACTCTCCCGGTGGGAGTTATATCTGGTTTATTTTTTCTCCTCACCCCTGTCTCCTAAAAATGTCTTTACCTCCTTTCAAAACAAAACCCACCTCCCACATCCTATATGTGAGGCTTTTCCTAGTTTATTCCTTCCCTAAAATTACCTTGTATCCCTGTTGCTGTTTAATCACATCTGACTCTTTATGACCCCATAGACCATACTGTCCATGGAGTTTTCTTGGCAAAGATACTATAGTGGTTTGCCATTTCCTTCCCCAGTGGATTAAGGCAAACAGAGGTAAGTAGTTTTCCCAGGCCAGATTTGAACTCAGGTCTTCCTGATTCCAGGCCCAGCACTCTATACACCAGGTCACCTATCTGCCTCTATCTTTACGTCTATTTTATATTCATTTATGTGTGCATATTTTGTTCCCTTTAGTAGATTATAAATGATCTGAGAG
The DNA here is from genome assembly GCA_023548195.1 of Bettongia penicillata ogilbyi. Lineage (NCBI taxonomy): Eukaryota > Metazoa > Chordata > Mammalia > Diprotodontia > Potoroidae > Bettongia > Bettongia penicillata. The sequence goes on from JAJHZJ010000705.1 coordinate 1,936,121, forward strand.
ATATTTCACTTTTGTTTCTATAGGGCCTAACATGGTGCCTGATAATAGATACCTGTGGATTGAGCAATTGATTAACAAACTATAAATTAATTTTAAAACATTCCTGGATTTATTGGAGTCTTTGAATATCAGGCAGCATGGGGCAGTGGAACAGTATTTAGAGTCTAAGGTCTTGAGTGTGAAGGCTGATTTTGCCGCTGACTCCTTGTTTATCTTGGACATCACTTCAGCTCTCTGAGACTCAGTTTCCCCATTTATAACATGAGAGAGTTGAGCTATTTGACTTTTGATGTCTCTTTTAGTTCTAATGTTGTTAATTCTATATAATTCTATAACAACTCTGATGAGGGAAGTGGGGGAGGAGAAGAGGGAGGCTGTAACATTAATGAGAATTGCTTGATTAGGAGAGACTTGTTTTGTAGGAAGGCCTACTCCTATTGTTAATTGTTAATGAGGCACTGGGTCACCAGGGTTGTGTTGCCCTGCGGCTCTGCAAGGTATATGTACTCTGAAGTAATGTTTTGCTTTGGGAGCTTGTTCTTTGGAAGAAGGTTTGTGTGCCAGAAGAGAGACTCTGGGTAGCCGTTAACGGGGGAAGGGGCCCTGAAAACCCAGATGTTGGTACTTCTCTCTCTGGTAACTATGTATCTATGCAATAGTCAGACAGTTGGATCTATCTCTTGATCTGTGGTGCATGTATTGCTTATGGTCAGACAGTTAGAAACCCTATCTGTTGGTCTTATTTCTCTGCTTGTAGTTTCTCTGTTGGTGTATGTGATTAAAAAAAGATTGTTGACTCCTCAAAAGTTGCTTTCCTTTTAGAAAAGTAGATCTAAGAACCGAACCTGTGCAGCAAACCCTCCTGTGTATGCCGGGGTGCTTGCTGCCACAATTCAGCGGTGTTAAAAAGAGGCCTTCCATGAGGCAGCCTAGAAGTGCTATTGATAGAGTACAGGCCCTGAAGTCAGGAGGACCTGAGTTCCAATCTGCCCTCAGACTAGTTGTGTGACCCTAGTTAAGTCATTTAACTCAAATCGCCTCCAAAAACGGGAAGGAAGGTCTTCCTACTCGAGAAGGTTGGGGATCTCTGGTCTAGTGCTCTTGTCACTGTCCCTCAGTAGAATGCCTTCTTAGTGCCCTGCCCTGGGTTGGGACCAGTGGACAGCACTGGCGCCTATGACCAATGCCGTGTCTTCTCAGGATATAGAGAAGTATTAAAACTGCTTTGTAATTCTTCCTCTGAAGATTGACTCTGCTGGATTTCCCTCTTAAAACACTAGTGGTACCATAACATAGGGACTTGGAAAAAAACAAGGGCAAAAGCAGGTCACTGGACACAGAGAAAACAGTACAAATTAAGATTTTAATCTACAGGCTTCAAACACCAAATCCAACACTTTCACTACTATATCAGGAACCCATCTCCCAAGAAAGTGCTTTCTAGGGGAAGAGGAAGATACTAGCATTTTTTAAGCACCTACTGTGTGCCAGTGACTGGGCTAATTGTTTTATAGATTCACATTTGATCCGCACCACAACTCTGGGAGGGAGGTGCTATTATTATTTCCATTTTATAGTTGAGGAAACTGAGGGAGAAAGCAATTAAGTGACTTGCCCAGAATCACACAGCTAGATTTTAAATTCAAACCATTCTGACTTCAGGCCCAACACTCAACTTCAACCTACCCTCACCCCCCATCTCCTCATGCCATCCTGCTTCCTTCTTCTTCTTCCTTTTCACACCTTTAAATCTTTTTCTTCCTCCTCTTCTCCTTTCTAGAATCTGAAAGGAATTCCAGAGGTTGAGGATGAGCCCATTAGACAAGTGAACTCATGCAAATCACCACCAGGCCATTGCTGGCCCCTGAGACACTTAGATCAGTTCCAGAAAACAGCAAAGTTGGAGAATGAGAGACAGACAGACAGACAGAGACTCTGGAATAGATCCCAGTCTGAGACTCTGAGGGTATTTTAGGTCTGGATTAAAATAAGGTAACATAGCATAACATACTCATTATATATGGAGTCAGAAAAGACTTGGATTCAAATACTGCTATGCTTAGGGTTCAATACATCTCTTCATCTCTGAGCCCCACATAAATAGAAATGATAGTAATTACACACAAGTTTATTATTTTGAACACTGACTCCATATTATGATCATAAATATTCATATATGTATTTGTTGTCAGGTCTGTCTGGATAGAATATAAACTCCTTGGGAGAAGGGATTACTTCAATTTGTTTTCTCCTTGTAGCCCTAACTAGAACCTGACACACTGTAGGTGCTTAATAAATGCTTGTTGTTTGAATGAGAGATTGATCCAGCATACTGCCTTTTGCACATAGTGTCACTTAATAAATTCTTGTTGCCTTGTACTGTGAGGACCAAGTGAGATAATGTCTATACAGCATTTTGTAATCTTATAAATTGTATCTGCAACTATGAGTTATGATTAGGCTTCCTATCAGGGGTCATTATTTTGCTTACTTTACATTGGCAGTATCTCCTAACAGGGTTGTATAGCTATCTAAATGCTAGTTATTATTAATCTTATATAATCTTATTATTATTATTAATCCCAAATTTTCAGTTGAGAATACTGAGGTCCATGAGTTTAGTACCCTAAGGTCCTACAGGTAGTAAGTGTTAGAGGCTGGATTGGAACCCTGGTCCTGCAAGCTGGGCTCTTTGTATTGATTGACTCATGGTTGTCCAACAGTGGAGTGTGCTGCTGGGAGGTAATGAGTTCCCAGTTTGGGGGTGTTTTAGGTCTGGGTTAAAGTGAGGTAACATAGAATTATGTATTCATTATATATGGAGTCAGGCAAGACTTGAATTCAAATCCTGCTATGCTTTAAGCAGAGTCTGAAAGACTCTCACAGATGTTATTGAGAGGATTCGCACTCAGATAGTGGTTGGACCAGTTGACCTCTGAGGTCCTTCCAACGCTGGAATTCTATAATTCCATGATCTTAAAAAAAAAAAAAAAGCTCTGAGGGTTCTCTTGCTCAGATCGCTTCTGTTCTTTGGGCCCCAGTTCATTTCTTTGCAAAATGAGGGGATTGACCTAGATTTTTGTAGTCTCTTCCAACTAACTGTGTCATACGTCTCCTATCCATTATACATCTAACATTCTCTTCTTACAGGCAAGGATTCTCACATTTGTATCCAAAACATCCCTTTATAGATTGCTAGAGGTCCATGAGGTCCATCCAGGGGGGATCAGTTTTTTATTTTTATTAAAGACAGGTGACATGATAGATACAGTGCTAGACCTGGAGTCAGGAAGATCTTAGTTGAGATCTCAGACACTTCCTAAATGTGTTACCCTAAGCAAGTCACTTAACCCTGTTTGTCTCAGATTTTTCAATTATAAAATAAAGATAATAGCTCCTACTTCTCAGGGCTGTGGTCAGGATCAAATGAGATAATATCTGTAAAGTGCTTACTATAATCCCTGGCACATAGTAAGCACTTGTTAAATGCTTTAACTTTTGACTGTAGCAGGGCAGCTAGCTGGTATAGTGGCTAGAGGACCTACACAGGAGTTAGGAGGACCTAAATTCTAATCTGGTTTCAGACACTATGTGACCCTGGGCAAGTCACCTAACCCCAATTGACTCAAAAAAAATTTTTTTTTAACATAGGCAACAAACAATATTAAGTTCCACCAGATTGTCATAGGGGTCTATCACATACACTCAAAGATCAAGACCTCTTCTAATTTACACCTTCCATGTTCTTTGATTTTTGGCATTCTGTTTTCAGATCACTTCTACTTTTACTGTTCTCTGCTCAAAAATAGACAGTTCTCTTTGCCTGGCTTCTCCTTACCTTCTTCTTCTGACACCTTCATCTTCTCCACACTCTCTGATCCAGGTCCACCGGGCTTCTTACTTTCTTCAGATGTTATGACATCCCATGTCCTCTCTCTAGATCTTTGCTTTGGCTGAAGTGCCTCCTTTCCTCACCTCAGACATTTAGTCTTCTCTGACTTCCTTCAAGTACATCAAAGGCTACTTTCAGTGAAACAACTTTCCCAATTTTTCCATCTATTAAAGACTTCTTTCAAATTTCCTTCCAATTATTCCTTTTCGTTGCCTCCATTGGGATGTAAACTCTCTGAGGGTAGGGATTTTTTTCCTAACTTTCTTCTTATCCCCAGCATTTAGCAGAGTGCCAGGAGCAGAGTGAGCATTTAATAAAATGCTGTTGACTGACTGACAGAAAGATCTCTCTCATCTCTAATGTTCCATGATTTGAAAATATCAATTTCTAATCTAAATGCAGAGAGAAAAACCCTAGAGTTAGACTATCCCAGAATTTGGGGAGGATAAGCTAGAAAATAGTTTTAGAAGAATGGGTTGAACAGTTTGCTTCTGAATATCATGTGCCATTAAACACCTAAGGGCAGGGGCCATATTTTATGCTTTTGGCATCCTCCAAGAGACCTAGTGTAACAGCAAAGAAATGCTTAGTTAGCCCTTGGCATACAAAGATTAGTCAAAGCAAGTGATGGCATTTAGCACATAAGAGAAAAAACTTGGGAAGAATATTATCCCTTCCTCCAAACATCTAAAAGACATTTATGGAAAAGGTATGTGACATTCTGTGGCTCCCAAAAGGGAGAACTAAAAACAGTGGCTAATAAGCTTCAGAGGAGGAAATTTCAGGCCAATGTAAAGAATTTCCTAACAATTAAAGTTTATAGAGTCATCAAATTAGACCTGAAAGGAACCTCAAAGACTCTTAAGGCTAAAAGCAGATAGGCAGTAGGATGCTTAGAGCACTGGAGACAGAAGGCCTGAATTCAAATTCTGCTTCAGGTACTTCCTAGTCGTGTGGCCTTGAAAAAGTCACTTGACCTCTGTCTGCCTCAGTTTTCTCATGTGTAAAATGGGGATCTTATTAGCACCTACCTCAAAGAGTTGTTGTAAGAAACTGGGATACTATATGTAAAGCATTTTGCAAGCCTTAAAGCATTATTTAAATACTAATTATTTTTATCATTATTATTAATCCAACATAAAGTTTCAGATAAGAAAAAATGAAGTCTAATTGGATTTAGTAACTTCCCTCAGGTAATACAGGTAATGTCAGAAGTTGAATTAGGAACCCATGTCCTCTGAGCAGAGTGTCTCTGTTGATTGACCCACGGTTAGCCAACAATGGATTATGCTGCTAGGAAGTAATGAGTTCCCTCTTGCAGAAAGTCTTGGAAAGACTGCCTGTGAGAGACATATTATAGAGAGGAGTCCTACTGAGGTAGAAGTACCTTCCAGCTCTGGGATTTTTATGATATCATGTTCTTAAAAAAAAGCCCAGGGTTTTTTTCTGCTTCCATCCCCCATCTCTAAAAATAAACTCACACCTAAAATTCTAGGGAAGAGTTTCTACCACTGTTGTTTGGTGCCTTTTGGAAGTCTTCAGCAGCAGGGAATTTTCACCTTCTCTCCCTGTAAGTAGGTCAGGGCCAAGGTTCTTTGTCGTAGTGAGATAGTGAGATGCTGGCCTTGGGCCCTCCACTGACACACCCACCCACACCCATCCAATGGACCCAGGGACCAAATGCTACAATCATAGTCATGAGGTAGACACACCTTTCTATATTGAGCTTGCTTGGAGGTGGGGCCAGCTCCTTAAGCAAAAGTGACACCTGCCTACTTTCCCCTGGGGAAGCCTAAACTTGCAGGGCTTTCTGAAATCCCTGTGGCTCGGCCTGGTTTTGTGGGCCTTGGAATTGGGAGCTGGAACAGGCCTTAGGCAGATCATAAGATCTGCCATGAGCTGGAAGGGACCTTGGAGATGATTGAGTTAAACTGCCTGTTTTTACAGATGAGGAAACTGAGGCACAGAATGGCTAAGTGACTTGCTCAGAGTCACAAACTACAGCTTTCCCCCAACATTTTGCAGATGAGGAAAATGAGACTCCAGAGAAGATAAGTGATTAATTTGCCTAAGGACACAGAGGTAATAATTAGAGCCTGAATTCAAACTGAGATTTTCTCACTGTACTATACATGGTCCCAGACCTAGCATATGACCTAAGTAAAGCATTAGTCTGGCCTCTGACTCCTTCTTTGTAAAATGAGGTTAGACTAGAGGATCTCTAAGTACTCAGACAGCTCTTCCATTCTATGCATCTAACACCCTTTCATTCCTAATATTGTGATTCCCTGTCATGGTCCCCTCTGTCTGCTTCCATACTGCCTACTGTTTTCTTTGGCCACATGAGAAAGATTTCTGTAACCTTTCCCTAGAGGACCCAGAGCTAACAATGCAGCCCCAGCTGATATCCTACATTTCTCATCTGGGCAACATTGGCAGCAAGACTATGGATACCATTTGACTTCCGTGAATTCAGGATTGGTTCCTTGGGACAGTACCCAGGGCAAAGCATGCACCCTGTTCCTCCAATAATTTTACCTGGTTTGATGAGAAGAGTGCTAGCCAGAGAGAAACCAAGTCTGAGTTCTAGGCTTGGCTAGGTCATTAACTCTCTGTGTAACTTTAGGTAAAACTCTTTCCTTCCCTTGTCTCTCAGGCAGTCAACTAGCATTTATTAAACAACTACTGTGTGCCAAGTACTGGTGCTAATAAGCTCTGGGATTGAGATAAACATTTTTTTTACAAATTCCACCTTCAAGAAGTTTACACTCTAACAAGAGTGACAACATGCAAATAACTGTGTGCAAACAATATATAACAAGATAACATGGAGATAATTAACAAATGGAAAACACTAAGATTAAGGAGGACCAGGAAAGACTTTTTGCAGAAAATGGACCTTTAGTTGAGACTTGAAGGAAGTCAGAGAAGCCAGGAGAAGGAGATTAGGAAGGAAAAATTTCCAAGCATTGGGGGGCCTGGGGATGGGGGGGAGCCAGTGAAACATTGGGGGCAAAGATGGAGTCTCTTGTGTGAGGAACAACCAGGAGGTCACCATCACTGGATCAGAGTTAGGTGTATGGGGGAGTGGGAAGTGTAAGGGATGATGGGGAAAGGTAGAAAGGGTGGATTGTTGACTGACTGAAAGATCCCATTCATTTCTAACACTCTATGATTTGAAAACATCAACTTCTAAGTACCGAGAAAAAAATCCTAGAGTCAGTAAAATCCTAGAGTTTTGGGATCCAGAGCAAGAAAATTTGCTGCTGAATGTCATCAGTCATTAAACTCCTAAGGGCTTCATTAGTCAAACTGAGGGCTTTATATTTGATCCTGTAGACAATAGGGAGTCACTAGAGTTGATTAACTAATATGTTTCTCAATAAGTATTTATTAAATACCTACTGTGTGCCAGACCCTATGCTAAGCAACAGGGTAACAAAAAAAAATTGTTAAAGACATTTACTGTCCTCAAGGAGCTCAATCTAACTCAAACAATCCCATACAAACAAGCTACATACAGAATAAATGGAAAGACTTGCATTTTAGGAAGGTCACTTTGACAGCTGAGTGGAGGATGAATGGAGAGACTTGATGTTTCAAAGGTAGAATACATAGGAGTTGGCAACTGATGTGAGAGAAAAGGGGCAGATAAGTGGTGTAGTGAATAGAATGTAGGTCCTGGAGTCAGAAGAACTTGAGTTCAAATCCAGCCTCAGACACTCATTAACTGTATGATCTTGGGAAAGTTACTTCACCCTGTTTTCCTCAGTTTCCTCATCTGTAAAATTAGCTGAAGAAGGAAATGGCAAACTACTCCAGTATCTCAGTCAAGAAAACCCCAAGTGGGGTCATGAAGAGTGAAAAATGACTGAACGATAAGGGAGAGACAATGAGGAGTCAAAAATAACACCTACGTTTCAAACCTGGATTATTAAGAGGATGATTCATAGTAGCAGGCAAGTTAAGAAGAGGAGAGGATTTGTCTACCTGAGTTTCCTCCTTCGCAAAACAATGGGATTGGATCAGATGCTTTTTATTTCCATTTCTGATGTTCATCTAAATTATTTATTCATTCATTCAATACTCATTAAGCATTTACCTTCTCTATTACTGTTGAGGGCCCTTGCCCATCCTTCAAGTTACCCAATTTCACAGTCTAAGTAATGTCAAGGTATAAATAGTTACCAAAAGCTAGAACAATGGGTTGGATTGAAATAACATGGAATTCAATGGCATCAGCCAATTATAGAGGGTTCTCACTAGTCAGGACACCATAACCCCAAGGTTTAAGTACTAAATAGTCTGGGGGAGAGGGGGCGGGGCAAGGGAGAGAGAGGGTGATGTTGAATGGAGTTCAAAATATCCTTGAATATTTTCTTGCCTTATTAAGCTGTATCTGATGAGCTTACCACCTCCTATAGCTTCAGTTATCTCTGCAGATGATTCTCAGATGTATTCATCCAACCCTAGCACTTTCAGTCTTGAAGCTTTAACTTCCCTATTAAACATTTTAACTGAATGCCCCATAGACAGCTTAAACTCAATGTGTCAAAAACTGAACTCATTCTCTTTTCCTCAAAAAACTTCCCTTTTTCTAACTTCCCTATTTCTGTAGAGGGTACCACCATCCTCTCAGCCACCAGGCTCCTGTCATCCTCAACTCTCTCACTCCACCCCCATGTCCTATTTAACCTATTGCCAAGTCCTATGGATTCTACTTTTGAAACATCTTTTCTCCTCTGACTGATGTAGGCCCTTATCACCTCATGTAATGGAAGTTAAAAATCTTCCCCACCCATTAATAGACCTTAGGTAGAGCTTGATTAGGGGAGGCTTGTTTGCTTGAAGGCTTTCACACCTTTTGGTAACTGGGCACTGAAGCATGTGGGTTGTGATTCCTTCTGGCTCTATATGTACTCTGAGGTGAAGTTTTGCTTTGGGGCTCAATCATTGGGAGACTGTTAAAGTGATTAGGCCAGAGGAGGCTCTGAGAAACTGCTGAATCCCCCCCAGAACCCCTCTTTGAAAACCCAGATGTGGGTGCTTCTCTCTGGTAACTATGCATGTATGTAATGGTCAGACAATTGGATCTATCTGTTGATCTGTGGTATATGTTTTGTCTATGGTCAGACAGTTGGAAGCCCTGTCTGTTGGTCTCTCTGTTGGTATATGTGTTTGATTAAAGTGATTGTTGATCCCTCAAAAGTTGCTTTCCTTTTAGAAAAGATCTAAGAACCTGTACCAGTCTATCATCCTGGGTATGTCAGGGTGCTTGCTGTTATACCTCACACCTGGACTATTGCAGTGGCCTGAAGTTGGGATTACTGCCTCAAGTCTCTTCCCATTCTTATCCATCATCCACTCAGATATCAAAGTGATCTTCATGTAGCACAGATCTGACCATGTCACACACACACACACACACACCACTTAACAAATTCCAGTGACTCTCTATTTCCTCTAGGATCAAATATAAAACTCTCTGTCTGGACTTCTCCCATATTTCCAGTCTTCTTATTCTTATTCATGTACTCTATAGTATAGAGACACTGGCCTCTTTGCTGTTCCTTATGCATAACATTCCATTTTCCAAATTTCTGCCTTTTCAATGGTTGTCCCTCATTTTTGGAATTTGCTCCTCCCTGTGTTTCCCTTCTGACTTTCTACAGGTATCAACTAAAATCTTACCTTCTGCAAAAGGTCTTTTCTGATCTCTCTTAATGCTACTGCCTTCCCTTTGAAATGATCTCCCAGTGATCTTGTCTGTTAGAGAGGATCGAGAAAACGACTGAACAGTAACAGCACAGTAGATCTCATTATAAGCTTGAGGACAGGCACTGTTTTTGCCTTTCTTTGGATCCCTGTTTAGCACAGTATCTGGCTCATAGTAGGCACTTAATAAATACTTGACTTGACAAGATATCCGGGATAACTTTCTACAAAAGTATAAGCTCCTCGGGGGCAGAGACTTTTTTTTCCCTTTATGTCTCCAGATTCTAGCATTGTGTCTTACACATAATAAGTCCTTAAATGAATATTTCATGGATTGGATTGGAATGGAAATCACTGAAGGAAAGATTGAGCAGGAATAGGGCTCTTTCTTGATAGTAATAGGGGAGCTTATGGACTACCACTGTGTGAATCTCATGTATTTTAGAAATATCCATTGGCAGAGCCACCTACTTCTTCCAGTGGTGATCTCTTTAAGTCAATACTAAGTAGCCAGGAGCTTTTGCCACTCCCTCCCTGCCAGGGAGATAGCCCCAAGTGGCTATACCTTAATCAATCAGTTAATAAACATTTATTAAGCGAGTACTATGTGACAGGCACTGTGCTAAATGCTGGGGATACAAAAAGAAAAGGCAAAAGATCATCTCTGCCTTCAAAGAACTTACAGTCTGATGGGGGAGGTAACATGCAAAGATATACAAAGCAAGCTATGTAATAATTAACAGAAAATAGGCACTAGAATTAAGAAGGGTTAGGGAAGACTTTCTGGAGGAGGGATTTTAGTTGAGGCTTCCAGGAAGCCAGAGAGCTCAGCATTCTCAGTAGAGGAGAGAGAGCATTCCAGGCATGGCAGACAGACAGAAAATGCTCGGAGCTGAGAGGAGTATCTTGTTGGTGGAAGAGCCAGTGTCAATGGATTGAAGGTTATATGTTGTGGAGTAAGGTGTAAGAATCCTGGAAAGGTAGGAGGGGAGCCAGGTTATGAAGGGCTTGGAATGTCAAACAGAGAATTTTGTATTTGATCCCTGGAAGTGGGATCCACTGGAGTGTATTGAGTAGAAGGGAGTGACATGATTGAAACTGCATTTTAGGAAAATCATGTTAGTGGCAGAATGGAGAATGGATTGTTTTGGAAAGACTTGAGGCAATTGGACCACCTGGGGGCTATTGCAGTAATCAAGATGTGGGGGGTGTCAAGGTCAGAGGAGAGAAGAGGGCATGTTCAAGAGATGTTGAAAGGTGAAATCCATAGACTTTGGCTATGGCTTACATACAGAGGTATCATCCAGGATGATTCTTAAGTTGTGAGCCCAAGGCACTGGAAGGACACTGTTGTCCTCTACAGTAACAAGGCTGAAAGGAGAATATTTTGAGTTCTCTTTTGGATGTGTTGAATTTAGGATGTCCACTAGACTTCCAATTCAAGAAGTTTGAAAGGCAATTGGAAATGCAAGATGAGTTCAGCAAAAATTGGGGCAAGAAAGGTAGACTTGAGAATCATCAGTGAAGAGATAATAATTAAATCAGGAGAAATGATAAGATTAACAATTGAAGTAGCATAGAGGGTGAAGAGAAGAATCATACGGGACATTTGTGAGGATTAGAGATCTGGAAAAGACTCCTGAAGAGGAGACAGAGGAGTGGTCAGGTAGGGAGGAGGAGAACCAGGAGAGAGGGGTATCCTGAAAACCTCAGAGGAAAGAATGTAAAGGAGGAGAGAGTGGCCAACAGTGTCAAAGGCTGCAAGGTCATCAAGGAGAATGAAGATTGAGAATAGGCCTCACATTTGGTAACTAAGAGGTAATCATTAACTTTGGAGGGAGTAGTTTCTGTGGAGTAAGGCCAGAAGCTAGATTGTAGGGGGTTAAGAAAAGAGTGAGATGAGAGAAAGTGGACATACCTATTGTAGAGACCTTTTCAAGGACTTTAGCAGGTAGCGCAGTGGATAGAGCACCAGTGCAGGAGTCAGGAGGACCTGAGTTCAAATGTCACCTCAGACACTTGACCCTCACTAGCTTTATGGCCTTGGGTAAGTCACTTAACCCCAGTTGCCTCATCCTGGGTCATCTCCAGCCATCCTGATGAACATCTGGTCACTGGAGTCAGATGGCTCTGGATGAGAAGTGAGACTGGTGACCTGCACAGCCCTCCCTCACTCAAAACAAAGTCAAGTGCAAGTCATGTCACTAGTTCTCTGATGGCATGGTCTTCTTCGGCAACGAGGGATGAACACGCACAGCTACAAAGGGCAGAAGAGAGATAGGACAATAGTTAGCAGGGATGGAAGGATCAAGTTTTCTTTTTCAGGATGAGGGAGACATGAGCAAGCTTTGGGCAGTAGGAAATGAGCCAGCAGACAGCAAGAGATTGAAAATAAGTGAGTGAGGATGACAGAGGGGAATTTCTGCTGAGGGGAATGGGATAGAATGGGATCTTGATTGCTCGATTGGATATACTTACAGTATATCTTCCAAGTCATTTTCTCTTTGAATGGACAACACCCCGCCCCTCTAAAAATACTGAGAAGCCAGAACTATCTTTGAAATAGAAGAAAGAGAAACAAGGGAATATTTACCCTTTTCCTTCAGAAGGAGAAGTGAAATGATGTGGTAAAGATTTTCAATTAGTCATTTTCTGAATGTAAAGTCAGGTGCGAAAGAGGAAGAGTGGATAGGGAGGTTGCTTTTATTTACAATAGCTGACCTTTCCGAAATACTTTTAACTTTTCAAAATGCTTTTATATGCATTAGTTCAATTAATCCCCAAAATACCCTCAGTGAAGGAGGCATTATGTATTATTATACCTATTTGATAGGGAAGGAAACTGAAGTCCAGAAAAAAGGACAAATGACTTGCCCAAGGTCATACAGAAAGTGACACAGCCAGATTTCTTCCAGTCCAGGGTCTTTCTCTTGTTTCAGTTGGGCTTGTTTGATATAATCAACAGTACCCCTGGGGCCTCAGCAGTAGGAAATGCAACTACCGTATTTCTGCCTTTTGGAAAATAGAACAAGTAAGTGGTTATTAGGTCTGGTCATAGGAAATTCTCATTCTCTCTCTCTCTCTCCCTCCCTCCTCCTCCCCCTCCAAATGCCAGGATAGTACTCTGCTTCCCGCCGTTTGCTGGTGTTCAGTCATTTTTCAGTCATATATGACTCTTCGTGACCCCATTTGGGGTTTGAATTCATGGAGTTGAGTCTTCCTAAGTCCATCTATTACACCACCTAGCTATTGGCCCCTAACTAAGAGTCTCCACTATACAGTATGGAATGTGTGTTCATCCTTCGTTGCAGAAGAAGACCATACCATCAGAGAAATAAAGCCATGACTCCCACTTGACTTTGTTTTGAGTGAAGGAGGGCTGTGCAGGTCACCAGCCTCACTTCTTCTCTAGAGTCATCTGAATCCAGTGACCAGATATTCATCAGGATGACTGGAGATGACCCAGGATGAGACAATTGGGGTTAAGTGACTCGCACAAGGTCACCCAGCTAGTGAGTGTCAAGTGTCTGAGGTGAGATTTGAACTCAGGTCCTCCTGAGTCCTGCACTGGTGCTCTATCCACTGCACCACCTAGCTGCCTACGTTATAGAACAGAACAAGGGAGAATGGTAAAGTCAATAAGAGTGATGCCCCTAAGTCTTCAAGCAGAAGGTGACATTTCACAGATTCATAGCATTTAAACCTGAAAAAGATCTTAGAGATCACACAAGTCACACCCCTGACTTATTTGACAGATAAGGAAATGGTGGTGATGGGGAACAACTTGTCCAAGGTCTTATACGTGGGAAGTAAGAGGAAGGGTCAGCTTTTGAACTCAAGTCTTCTGACTCTAAACTCAGTGTTCTTTCCACTTTGTCGTTCCACAGTGTTCTTTCCAATGCCAGATTGTCTCTTGAAATATGACTTAAAAGATTCCTAGGACTTCAGATAGGGAAGAAGGGGTGGCTGAGTAAGAGGATTCCCAGGGGAGAGGTGAGGCATGGGGGGAGGAAAGGCTATTATCGGGAGAATGTGGTTCCTTGTTACCCCACTTGTTCATGCTCTCCCCAACAAGTAAAATGATTTTCTATTTACTTTGTAGATTTTTAGTATTTATTTGTCTGTGTATGCATTGTTTTCCTTCAGTAAAATGGAAACTTCTTGAGGACAGGGACATTTTTATTTTTCTCTGTATTTATAAGACCTAGCATAATTCTTGGAACATAGTAGGTAGCTTGCCTGTCATTTAGATCCCCATTTTATAGTTGAGGAAACTGAGGTTCAATGAGATTGAGTGGATGCCCATCAATCAGGGAATGGCTAAACAGGTTGTGGTATATGATAGTAACAGAATATTAGTGAACTTTAAGAAGTGATGAGCTCAATGATCTTAGAAAAACATAGGAAGGCTTGCATGAAATAATGAAGAACGAATGAACTGATAAATAGAAATATGCATTGTAGGTCTTTATAGCTGTATCTATATATCTGTGTTAAACGGCAGTCTTCTCTAATGCAAGGGAGGGTGGGAGGCTGTTGGGAACTTAAACTGGAACAAAAAAAATTAAATTAAATTTTTAAAAATGATATTGAGTGACTTCCCCAAAGACTGTCCAGCTATTTAGTATAACTCCTAAACCAGAACTTGAATCCAGGGCTTCTGATTCTACCTCTAGCACTCTTTCCAATATATATTTGCCAAAGAGAATACTAAACATAATTTCCTTTGTTACCCTAACTTCTCCCCAAAGGGAAGAAGGGTGTTATTCATTAGCTCAGCTCACAATGCTCCAACCTCGGCCACAAAAGGTGTTGCATCCGTTGGGAAAGTAATAGTGTGATTCATGATTACATGAGTAACCAGGAGTGTTGTTGGGGGTGGGGCTGAGGGTCGGGGAAGATTTTTCCTATCGCTTATTATTAATAGAAACCTAGGGAGGTGTGGATGCTGAGCAGCCTACACAAGGCTTTTTAGCATGACAAGCTGACTGTATTATCTTCCTCTCCTGAGACATCAGAATGATGTTATTTCTGGATTGCCCCATCTCTCAATGTCTGGGAGCACTGAGTGTCTCCCGGGTTACCTGGGGCTCAAAGCTTTCAACAGGCTTTCTCCCTCTCTCTTTGCTCTTGTTTTGCATCATCCAATCCAATACTGGTTGATAAGTGAAATTTCTTCCACATCAATGATATATTCAACACAACTCAACAGGAAATCTCTCCTGATCTTTTCTGCATCAGTTTTTTCCCCAGATAGTAATATTGTAGTAAGCATGATTTGATAAGGGATAAATTAATATCACAGAATGTTAGAACTAGAAGAGACCTCAGACATTAGAACCATAAGGGGCCTTAGAATATAAAATGTTAGAATAGGAAAAATGAAGAGACAGAGCTAGGAGGGCCCTTAGAAGAGAATGGCTGAAGAAAGGGTAGCATTAGCACATATATTATTAAAATACTCAGTGGTAGAACTTGAAGGAGCCTTAGAATATAAAGTGTAAGGACTGGGCAGAACCTTAAAACACAGTCTTTGAAGCATAACACAGGATGTTAAAGCTGAAAGGGGTCTTAGGGGTCACCTAGCCCAACCTCCTCATTTAACAGATAAGGAAAATGAAATCCAGAAAAGGGAAGTGACTTAGTGAGACAATAATTGTGATCAGAACTCCAGATTCCCAATCTGCTGTCCTTTCCCCTATACCATGTCATCTCTGATGGCAGCAGGGCACATATTCCCTATGAACATATTTTCTGGGATGTCAGCATATGAGTTACAGATAATGTGATCTTACAGAAATACATGTTGGCAGAAGGCAGAGTAAAGACACAATCAGAACTGAGACAGACCCCATATGGGCTTGCAACCCACAGTTTAAGAATGTTGAAGGGGTCACAAGTAGAAAAAGTTTAAGAAGCCCTGCTCTAGACTCCTTAGTTCAGTTCAGTAAATATTTATTGATTCATCTAATATGTACAAATAATATGTACAAATATGTGCTAGGAGTTGGGGGGGCGGTCCAGCAGAAGAGAAGGCAAACACAAGGATGAAACACAAGTCTCATCTTTCGCCCCCCAACTTTCCCCTCTCCTGAACCTCCCTACTGCTGATTCAGGTACTACCATCCTCCTGGTCAGCCATGTTCTATCTTGGTGTCATCCTTGATTCATCAGTCTCATCACCCCAAATATCCAATCCATTGCCAAATCTTGTCTCCATTTTCATTAACCCTTATTCAAGCTTTCCTCACTTCTCACCTAGATCAGCACAATAGCCTTCTAAGACACTCCCTTCTCTGGTCTCCCCTGCCAAAGTGATTTTCCTAACGTACATCTCATCATGTCACCCTCTTGCTAACTGAGATCCATTGGCTCTCTGTTATCTTCAAAATCAAATATAAGCCCCTCTTTTTGACTTTTGAAGCTCTTTAAGACCTAACTCCTTCATATTTTTCGGAACTTCTTATGTGTTACACCCCCCCACTCACTCTGTTATCCAGACACACTGACTTATTTCTTGTTCCTCACACATGACAACCCATCTTCCATACCTGTGTCTTTGAGCTGACTATGCCCCATGCCTGGGCTCCTCTCTCCTCAACCCCCTTCACCAAGGACTCCTGACTCCCCCTACTACCTTGGCATCCTTTAGGAATCATTGTTTATAGGAGACTTTTTCCAGGCTTCCCCTCTGCCAGTGCTAATACATACCCTTTAAGGTTACCTTACATCTACTCTGAATATATACATATATGCATATGTATACATGTACTCGCATAAATAGGTAATAGGTATGCACATATACTTCTATATGTAGTATTTTTCTAATTATTTTTATGCTATCTTTCCCATTAGAATGTGAACTTCTTGAAGATATGAAGTCTATTTTTCCCTTTCTTCTTATCCTCCTTCCCCCCAAGTGCTTAGCACAATACCTGCTCCCTAGTAATCACCTAATAAAGGCTTTTTCATTGATTAGATTGGAATTTCCTTGAGGGGAGGGAGTATCTTTTGCCTCTTTTTGAATTCCTATGATCAGCACAGTACCTGGCACGTTCCAGGCACTTAATAAAAATTGATTGAATTAAATTGGTTGGTTCAGCCAGAGGACATAGATTTGAATCCCAACTCACTTACTTAATTCTGGCATGACCTTTATCTCTTTTGGTTTTAGTTCTCTCACCTGTAAAATGAAGGAATTTACCAGGTGATCTGAAATGTCACATCTAAGCTCCAAATCCCATGATGTTGTCATTATAAATAATTATTCGTACAAAGGAGAGTGACAGGAGAGCAACAGGTAAAGTCAGGTAAAGTTGGGAGATCATTTTCCTTGGGGTGGGTGGTAGGATGGTTAGTTCTTCTGTTTTCTCAACTGTATTGGAAACTTTTCCACCTCAAGGATCTAGTCTTCTTCCCCCTTCTTTCCTTCATCATTCATTTCAATGTTTAACAGTTGTTGTTTTTTAAACAGTTCCCACTTTGTGTAAGACCCCTGAACCTTAGGCTATGTTAACATGTGTTAGCTTTCCAGGGGCAAAGAATTTTAGAGTGGATCCCCAGGTAGCTAGTTTGGGGCCCCAGGGTTTTTTTTTTTCCCTTTACTAAATCATAAGCTTCTGAAGATCTCTGAAACCCAGCCTGAGGCAATGAGCATCTTTACCTTCTTGATCCCTTACTCAGTTTGCCCCCAAGGCTTCAGAGATCTGCCTCCCTGAGCCAGGTTTACCTTCCACTCCTGCTTTGTTGTCATAATTAGATGCAGCAGGCTAGCATCTGCTCTGCCTTTTCCATACTCCTGCCTGCCAATAAGAGGATTTTCAAGGGTTCAATCCAATTTGCTTCAGCATTCGTTTATCAACTGCCCCCTATATTCAGGTACCAGGCTAGGCCCTGATGATTCAAAAAAAAAAGGTTATCTTCCTTAAGGGCAGGTCTAATCATTCATCTTGTATTAGACTCTAGTGACTAGGATAAAATAGAAATTCCTCCCTTTGGTTTCTAAAACCCTTGAAAACCAGGACCCAACCTACCTTTCCAGTTTTCTTGTATGTTATTCCTCACAGTTGGCCCTCCATCTCTCTCCCATTTCCAGACCTTTTGCATATCAGTGCCCACAGTACACTGCATTCTCTTCTCTGCCTGATAGAATTCCGCATTTCCCTACTCAAGCTTGAGCTTCTATACAAAGACTTTCCTTCTCTCTGCATTCTTACTTTATTAGGAATTCCTTGTATATTCCTCCTATAATTTTCTCCCCATTGGTTCTAGTTGCCTGTCTTGAGACCCCAACAATGTCTAAGGGCGATGCTGCTGCTGATACTAGCAAGTATTAAGTAGTAGCCACTATGCCGTGATCTGGGAATGCTAAGAGAGGAAACAACACAATCCCTTGTCCTCAGGGAACTCATATTCTGATTGGGGAGACAGATACAAATAACTGGGTACATAGAAGATGTATACAGTATAAATAGAAAGCACGACGGATGGAAACTGCACCTCTAGGTGCTGGCAATAAGGGAGTGCATTATCTGTTTTGTGGGTGCTGAGTCGTTTTTCAGTCTTGTTTGACTCTTTGTGATGTGACCCCATTAAGGGTTTTCTTGGCAAAGATACTCTAGTCATTTGCCATTTCCTTCTCAAGTTCATTTTACGGATGAGCAAACTGTGGCAAACAGGGTGAAGTAAGTTGCCCAGGGTCACACAGCTACAGTCTGAGGCCAGATTTGAACTCAGGAAGAGGAGTCTCCCTGACTCCAGGTCTGGTGCTCTATCCACTGCATTTTCTGTAGAGAATTTTAAAACAACAAACTCGACTAAAAGTGAGTTTCCTTTTTTTATGATCATCATGCTGAGGCAATTCTAAACAGTATCAGTGAAAAAATACTCCTTGAAAAAATCTTTTGTGGGTCTGAGTGCTAAGAAATAGCTGTGTAACCTCTGGCATGCAGACCCAGTTATACTCAGACTGAGCTATACAAGTTTGTTTTTAGAGTAAAATTATAATAATTTGGAATGACGAGCTCAGTCTTGGGGAAGTTTGTATCTCTAACTTTTGCATTTAAACAGTAAATTTGAAGTAAACAATGATGATACAATAATTATAAAGATGAAGAAACAACTTGATGTTACTTCAGTTCTGTTGTTATGTGTGACCACTTGGAATTTTTATTTCTATTTAAAATTTAAAACAGTGAAACACGATGAAGATATAATTTTTTTAAGTGTGAATTTTAGTCATACATGAAATGAATTTGAACACTATCTTTAAATTTGAAATCTATTCTTTTAAAATTATTGATTGTTTCAAAATTAAAGAACAAGTCAAGAAAATAAAATGTTACATTAGTGTATGATTTAGTACTTTCCTAAATTGTACCTCTTGCAGATGTTTTGATTTTATTAAAATTTACTTGGGGAATGGTGTTTTATGACTCTCTGCCAAACTTATCCTTACGTTTAAGACTTTTCCTACATGTTCATCAATTGCTTCATATGGAACTTTTTATAATTAAAACTAGTAAAATGTGTTACTCTATCAGCTAGAGCAAAGATAACTGGAGAAATATGACCATACTGTTTACTGGATATGAATATGAACAGAGGATTAATTTTGACAAAGTCATTAACAAATTGAAGAAGTTAAGGTTTGAAAACAAACTGTAATGTTGCTATTCGTTACTATGATGGTGATGATGAATTTTTTTTCTGGTGCAAGTTACCATGAGTCAGCTGAGCTTATGAGAAAATGAATGAGCAAGAACCCTCCTGATCATATAATACAGCCAGAAGAAAAGGCAGAGCCAGGAAGCAGACTCATAGGGGAACTCCAGTTGCCTTTTGGTTGCTCAGTGTGGATCCTAGGAAAGCATCTAGGGGGATAGAAGGGCACTAGTGAAATAATATGCACTTTGGTAAGTGGAGAGAGGATGTGATGCAACGCAGACATCTGCAGCCTCCTAAATATCAACACGTAGTCTCTGAAATAAATAACATTAACCCTTCATATTTACATAGAATTTTACAAAACATTTTCCTCTTAGTCATCTTGAGAGGTAGGAAGTACAAGGATTATAATGTCCTTTTATTTACAGGTAAGAAGACTGAAGGCCAGAGAGATTAGTAATAATTCAAGGTTCAATTGTACTTTAAAATATATTAATCAACCCGAAAAGTAGATTATTCAAGTACTATTATCCCAATTTTATGGATATGGAAAGTAAGTATTAATGACATTATTTCATTTTTTTGAGCATTCTAATCACAGCATTTCAAGGTTGTAAGGGACTTCATCTACTGCATCTGTAACCTTTTGCCCCTCCTTCCCTTACAACACACTCACCAAGAGACATCCAGCTTTTGCTTGAATACCTCCAAAGGGGGAATTCATTACCTATTGAAGAAACTCATCCTCTCTGGGATAGTTCTAATACATAGGAAGTTTTCCCTTGGTTTATTAGTTATGTGAGGGTGTTGGAATAGATGTCCTCAAACAAAGATCCATCCCTTTTAGCACTAGCATTCAATTAAGCCTCTGACAATTCATCCATGGTGCCTTGGAATGGGTATTAAGTTGACTTTTCAACTGAAGACCCAGGCCTCTAGAATAATATATTGTAGCCTAGAACCTGAGCAAATCATTTAACTCTTAATGCCCTCAGGCATCTCTCTAAATTGAAAAGAAAGTGTTGACCTACACTAAAAGAGGGAGTCTTTTCAACCAGGAATTCTCTGTGCCAGTGAGATCACAGGTCTGGCTCCTCTCCTGTCCAATGGGTCAGGAAATCCATTGGAGATTTCAGTCCCACCTTTACCAGTTGTTCTTGTTGATCCTTGGTTTTCAAAGAGGATCACTGACATCGTGGGGTGATATCTTGACTCATGCATGAATTGGATTTAAGTGAGGCAGAGTCACATAAAGATGCTAGCCTCACTTTCTCCCAGAGTCATTGAGATCCAGTGGCAGGAAAAAGTTAAGATGGCTCTCGATGGCCCAGGATGCAATGGATAACCTTGGTGTCTTCTAGGTCTAACCAAACTCTAAGCATTCTACAGTACTTCTGCCAAGGGAAATCTTCACAAGCTTGGGACAGACATTCCCCTAATTCACCCACGGGTTTGAGGCCTGCTGGTTACCCTCAACCTGGTTTAGCCCATGTGCTGAGATGGTTTTACTGGAGTGTGGCCAATATACATGCTATAACTTCTTAGAGCCACAGTGAGAGTTGGGTGACAGGTGGCCACCAGAGGTGTATGAACTCAGCAAGAACTCATGTCAGAGACACTCATTGGCCAGAACACTTACTAGCTGTGCCACTGTGGGTAAGTGATTGCATTTCTCTGTCTCATTTTCCTCATATGTGAAATAGATACAATAGAATGCCACCTGGCCCCAATTACTTTGCAAGGTCATGGGGATCAGAGGGATGATGGATGTGAAAGTGAATTGTAAATTGTTTAGTGTTGAACACATGTATTACTAGATTGTAAATTCCTTCTAACAAGGACTGTTTCTTGTTCATTGTTATAATTCCTTGACAGGCTAGCACAGGCTCTTACATAGAGTAAGAATGATGGAACAGCTTAAGTACTATAACAGGGAAAATAACTTAGATTCAGAGATGGACAAGATCTCAGGGGTCATCTTGTATAACTGCCTCCATTTACAGATGAAGAAATAATAATAATAGCTAACACTTATAAAATGCTTCCTGTATGTGAAGTATTTTACAACTGTTAATTCATTTTATTCTCACACCAGTCCTAAGAGGTAAGTGTGGTTAGTATCCCCATTTCCCGATGAGTAAACTGAGGCAGATAGAAATTAAATGACTTGCCCAAGGTCACAGAAGTAATAAGATGCAGAGACAGGGTTTGAACCCAGTTTCTCTGACCACTGCAGAGTGCTCTCCTATTAGATTATGAGAGACTTTCAAAGGCAGGGACTGTCTTTTGTCATTATAGCAAAGTGACTGGCACATAGTAGGCTTTTAATAAATGGTTATTGGCTGACCAACTCTCCCCACTGGAGGGAGAGAGGGCACTAGCTAAGGGGCTATTTCAGCAAGGACAAAAAAGAAATGAAATTGGGGTGAGTGAAAAGTATAGAAAGTCTTTTCACCAATTCTTTTAATACTTTCAGTCTACAAACATTAACTGAGAGTCTATTCACAAATAATAGAATGTCAGGGCTAGAAAGGACCTTAGAACATAGAATATGGAATGGCAGAGCTGGAAGGGACCTTATAATATGAAATGTTAGAGCTGGACCATCTTCTAGAAGTATTCAGTGGAGAATCACGTACCCCACGTCCTCTCCTCAGTGATTACAGGCAGATGAACATCAAACACGCTGTGGCCAACTCCCCAGGTTTTGTCCAGACAGCGCTTTTCAGTCTTACATGACGGTGGCCACGTTCTACCTTTGGAAAGGCAGCTCTCTACATGTAGAGGCATAGACTGTGCTGACTCAGAATCCTGCTAGGGGCTTGCAGAGGGTGCTTGTCTGTGAGGCTGGGAGTTAGGAGATTTGCAATCTGTCCCTAAAGCCAGACAATCCCTGATCTATCTGCGTCAGAGGCCTGACCCAGGAGCCACCTCGGCCTCTAGTATTTGTGTAGCATTGAAACGAGGGACTGTCCTGGAAAATCTGGGATATGTGGTTGTTGTACCTTTGGGTGTCTTTAATACCCTCTCTATTAAATGGGGGAAATATGTGTGTACCATTGAACTTCTAGGGGGATTGGGGATAGTGGGAGGTGACATGTGGTCAGATTGGTTTGGAGGATATTGACTTACTTGCTTTGGGGATTGCTGTTTTCTCTACTTCTACTTCCCTCCTGGTATATGAATGAATTTCCCTGAAAGCTTTGTTCCTGTCAGGGTTATTCCTATGGATCCTACTCTCCTGTCCCAGTTCACATTAGTTGGCTGTCCTTTCAGGTTCTCCCGCTTTATAGTCCAATTCAATGACCTTAGGAAGTAAGCAACTTTCCCCCTTTTCTTTCCTTCCTCTCTCTACTTCTCCAGTCTCTCCGGAATTGCCAACTGCAGCCTTTTTCTGGTTCTTGAACTAAAAAGGAAACTTAGAGATCCTCTATTCCAGGACTTTTTAACCCTTTTTTGTGTCTCTGACCCCTTTGGCAGGATGATGAAGCCTCCGGACCCCTCCTCAGGCTAGTATTTTTAAATGTATAAAGTGAAATACACAGGATTACAAAGGGATCCAATTATTTTTAAATACAGTTACTTAAATATTTTAAAGAACAAGTTGATGGACCTCAATTTAAGAACACCTGTTCTAAGCTCTAAGCCTGATTTTTGGAGAGGAGGAGCAGGAGACCCAGACAAGGTAAATGAATTCTCCCAAGTCACACAGAGTCAGGAAAAGAATTCAAACCCAAGTCCTAAGACTCCAAACCCAGACTTCTTTCTCCTAGACCAGTTAAGCTCTTCTGGTTATTATGCAGAGGTTGAGGTCACTCTGGCCCCAGCCCAGGCAACCATGTGTAGATAAGTGGAGGCTAAATCACCCGCAAGAGGTGGGAAGGGGTAGGGAATGATGAATGGAGCTCTATGGGGACTTTTAAAGGAGGGGATTGTGTGGGAGGGAGGGTAACACTATAGTAGCTATATTCACATTTTGTAGTTACTCATCCGAACTGAGAGTCTCTTCAAGTGTTTTCATCTCTTGAGAAAAGAGTGGGGTGTGTGTGTGTGTGTGTGTGTAAGAAAGAGGGAAGGGAGATGGTTTCAAAGACCCAGAAGTGTGTGTATGAGAAAGAGAAAAGACTCAGAGATACAGTCCAGCTCTCCCAGCCCAACAAATCTCCCTCTTTCTGCCTTGAGGGAATCCACAAGAACCCCAGATGAACTTCCTCCTTGAGAACAAGGAATTAAAGCAGGGCTCAGAAATTCTCAGAGCTCTAAGCCTCTGAAACACAAGAAGTTGTCCAATCCTAGGCTCCCAGAATTCACAGGTTTCTTCAGGGAATCCCAGGATCTCAGAGGTGTAGGGCTCCTCAGTAGACATCTATTTGACTGCTTCCCAGCTGCCAGGCCGTAGCCACATTTCACAGGGTTACACAACTTTGATTACCAAAGATCGTTATTTCTCAAAACCAATAAAACAAGCTTCCTCCAAGTCCTTCCCCTTCTTCCCTTCCATCATCCTGCCCCCTTCATTTCCTTGACTTCTGGTTCCTGCTGTATGAGCAGATGGGAGCACACTGTAAGGTCCAGTCTTTTCTATGGTAGAGAATTTATATTTTTATAAGATCCATAAAGTACTTTGTGTCGGGAAGTATAACTCTAATTCAATTCCAATAATAGAAGGAGTATATAGAGTCCTAGACTTGGAATCAAACTGAGTTTGAGCCACACATTAGCTGTGTGACCTTGGATAACTCATTTGCCCTCTTTCAGCCTCAGTTTGCTCATATATAAAAGGACAATAATGATAGCACCTATTTCAAAGAGTTGTTGAAAACCTCAAAATACTATGTAAATGTGATCCATTATCTCTGCCAATCAACTAATAATCAATTAATGAACATTTATTAAGCCACTGGATCACTTTATAGCTCTCCATAGGTCAAGGTTGTCCCAAAAGTCTCAGTGCAATTTTAAGACCTTTTAACACTGCACTAAGACCTTTGGAACACTGTATTAAGTCATCTGATCTCCAAAACAACCCTCTGAGGCAGGTGGTGTTATTGTGATCCCTTTACCGATGAAGGAACTGAAGCAGAGAGAGCTGAAATAACCTGACCAGAGTCACAAAACTTGAAAATACCTGAGACAAGATTTGAACCCCAGCTTTTTTGTCCCAACATTTACTTTTGTAAAATTTGAGTTCTGAATTTTTCTCCTTCCCTCCACTCCTCCCTCC
Source organism: Bettongia penicillata ogilbyi (assembly GCA_023548195.1). Classification (NCBI taxonomy): domain Eukaryota; kingdom Metazoa; phylum Chordata; class Mammalia; order Diprotodontia; family Potoroidae; genus Bettongia; species Bettongia penicillata. Next base: position 1,960,618 of record JAJHZJ010000705.1, read on the forward strand.
CTAAGACAGCAAACAATTTGATACAGGTCATAGATGTATAATCAAACTTTTTTACCTCCAAGGCAATCATTCTACCCACTCTACTGCCAAGCTACCTCCTCTGACACATGAATCCCTTCTACAATATCCCCAGTAGATGACTAGCCAATCTTGGATTGTTGATCTCTCATGCAGAGGAACTCTTTTACCACCTGAAACAGCCCAATTCCTTTTGAGCCACTCTGATTGTCAGAAAGTTCTTCCTCCATTGAGCCGAAACCTGCTTCACTCCTGCTTCCACCTATAGCTTTTCCTTCTATCGTGTGGGTCCAAACAGAACAAATCTAATCCTTGTTCAACAGAACTTCAAGAATTTGAACATGGTCATCATGTTTCCCCTCAATCTTTCTCTTTCTGGCATAAAAAGCTCCATCCAGTTCAGCAGATAAAGGTCCTGTCCACTCTAAATTGCCTCCTCTCTAGATTTAACACACCTGCTTTCTTTAATCAGTCTTCAACTGACCTGTTCTCCAGGCCTCCATCCAAACTGTCCTTCAGTAGACTTGATCTAGCGTGGTCTTCCTAAAATATGAAGCCCAGAAATGAAAACAAAACTTCAGAGGAGACCAAACAAGAGCAAAAAACTGTAAAACCGATTCTGAACTTTATGCCTCTCCATGAAGTATAAGGCTAAATTCACTTTTTAAACATGTCGCATTGTTGATTCATATGGAACTTGCACTGACTCCTCAATTTTTTTTCCTACGCAAAATGTTGTCTAGTACAGTCTCTCTTGTTCTGTATTTATGCAGGTGATATTTTGAACTCAACTACATTACCTACCCCAGAGTAGCTGGATGACCCTAGGCAAGTCACTTAATCCTGACTGTATCTCAAAAAGAAATTGCAAAAGTTCTTTTATTGACCCCAAAGTTCTCTCAGAAAAAAAATCTATCTTTTAAAATTATTTTATTTTTAATTTATGGAATAAAACAAGTATTTCCATAACACAGTATAACAAAAAAAAATGATTGCACATGAAACTGCAAATCTTTTTTTCTTTTTCTTTTTTAGATTTGGTATTTTATTTATCCTTGGTTACATGTAAAAACTATTTTTAACATTCGCTTTTAAAACTTTTAGTTCCAAAATCTTTCCCTTTCTCACTCCCCACACACCCCTTCTATTGAGAAGGCAAGCAATTTGATATAGTTTATACATGTGTAGTTATGCAAAACATATCCATAATAGTCACGTTGTGAAAGAAAACAGACAAAAATAACTCAAGAAAAATACAGTAAAAAAAAAAGTATGCTTCAATTGGTAGTCAGACACCTTCAGTTTTTTCTATTAGGATGGATAGTATTTTCATTATAAGTCCCTCAGAGTTATCTTGGACCATTGTACTGCTGAGAATGGCTAAGTTATTCACAACTGATCATTTTATAACATTGCTGTTACTTTGTACACCATACATTTGACTTTATATCAGTCCATGCAAGTCTTCTAAGGTTTTTTTAAGAGCATCCTGCTCATCATTTCTTATAGTACAGTAATATTCTATCATAATCACATCCTACAACTTGTTCAGCCATTCTCCAATAGATGGGTGTCCCTTCAATTTCTAATTCTTTGCCCCCAGAAAAGAGTTTTTTATATATACATATATGTGTATATGTGTATCTGTATGTGTGTGTATATATATGTGCATGTATATATATGTGTGTATATATATTTGCATATAAGTCCTTTTCCCTTTTTTAAAATATCTTTTTGGATACCGACCTAGTAATGGTATTGTTAGGTCAAAAGGTAGGCATGGTTTTATAACCCTTTGGGCATAGTTCCAAATGGCTCCACAGAATGGTTGAATAAGTTCACAACTCCACCAACAGTGCAATAATGTCTCATTTTTTCCCATATCCCTTCAAGCATGTCTCATTTACCTTTTCTGTCCTATTAGTCAATCTAATAGGTATGAGGTAGTATCAGAATTGTTTTAATTTACATTTCTCCAATAAATAGTGAGTTAGAGTATTTTTTCGTATGATTATAGATGACTGATTACTTCATCTGAAAACTGATCATATCCTTTGATCATTTGACAATTGGGAAATGGCTCTTAATTTTATAAATTTGACTCAGTTCTCTATATGTTTGAGAAATGAGGCCTTTGTCAGAGAAATATGATTGAAAATTTTTTCAATTATTATTGCTTACTGTACTTCTTTCCATCCTATATCCCCCCTCATTTATTCTATTCTCTCTCTCCTTTCACTTTATTCATCCTCAAAAGTGTTTTGCTTCTGACTACCCCCTTCCCCAATCTGTCCTCCCTTCTATCACCACCCTCCTTGCCCTTCTTTTATTCTCTTCCCCTCCTACTTTCCTTTAAGGTAAGCAAGATAGATTTCTATACCTAATTGAGTGTGTGTGTTATTCCACCTTTGAGCCAATTCTGATGAGAGTAAGCTTCATTCACTCTCCCTCATGTCCTCCCTCTTCCCCTCCACTGCAAAAGCTTCTCTTTGTCTTTTTTACGTGAGATAATTTACTCCATTCTACCTCTCCCTTTCCCTTTCTCCCAGTATATTCCTCTCTCATCCTTTAATTTTATTTTTTAGGTATCATCTCTTCATATTCAACTGACACCTTTACTCTATATATACTCTTTCTAACTACCCTAATAATAAGAAAGGTCTTATGAGTTACAATTATCATCTTCCCATGTAGGAATGTAAACAGTTTAATCTTATTAAGACTCTTATGATTGCCCTTTCCTGTTTACTTTTTTTGTTTCTATTGAGTTGTATTTGAAAATCAGATTTTCTATTCAGCTCTGGTTTTTTCATCAAGAATGCTTTAAAGTCCTCTATCTCATTGAATTTCCATTTTTTCTCCTCAAGAATTATACTCAGTTTTGCTTGGTAGGTGATTCTTGCTTGTAATCCTAGCTCCTTTGCCCTCTGGAATATCCTATTACAAACCCTCTGATCCTTTAATGTAAGAACTGCTAAAAACTTGTATTATCCTGACTATGACTCTACCATACTTGAATTGTTTCTTTTTTTGGTTGCTTGCAATATTATCTCCTTGACCTGGGAACTCTGGAATTTGGCTATAGTACTCCTGGCAGTTTTCATTTTGGGATCTCTTTCAGGTGATCAGTGGATTCTTTCAATTTCTATTTTGCACTTTGTTTCTAGAACATCAGGGAAGTTTTCCTTGATAATTTTTTGAAAGATGATTTCTAGCCTCTTTTTTAATCATGGTTTTCAGGTAGTCCAATCATTTTAAAATTATCTCTCCTGGATCTATTTTCCAGGTCAGTTGTTTTTCCAATGAGATAGTTCACATTTTTTTTTTTCTTTTTCCCCTCATTCTTTTGGTTTTATTTTATTGTTCCTTGATTTCTCATAAAATCATTGGCTTCCATTTTCTCTATTCTAATTTATAAGGGATTATTTTCTTCAGTGAGCTTTTGGACCTCCTTTTTTATTTGCCCAATTCTGCTTTTTAAGGTATTCTTCTTTTCACTGGCTTTTTGGACCTCTTTTAACCATTTGGCCTAGTATGTTTTTTAAGGTGTTAATTTCTTCAGTATTTTTTTGTGCCTCCTTTATCAAGCTGTTAACTTGTTTTTCATGATATTCTTGCATCACTCTAATTTCTCTTCCCAATTTTTGCTCTACTTCTCTTATTTGATTTTCAAAATTCTTTTTGAGCTCTTCCATGGCCTGAGACCAATTCATATTTTTCTTGGAGGCTTTGGATATAGGAGCTTTGACTTTATTGTCTTCTTCTGAGTGTGTGTTTTGATCTTCTTTGTCACCAAAGTAAGTTTCTATATAGTCAGAGTTTTTTTTTCCTCCTATTATTTGCTTATTTTCCCAGTCTATTACTTGACTTTTAGCTCTTTGTTGAAATAGGGCTCAGCTTACATTGTGGAGGGCATACTGTCCCAAGCTTTTTTCAGAGATACTTTTAGGGTCCTGTAAGTTTTCAGTTCTTCCATGGTTGTATGATCCAAGGAGAGGTGTTTAGTCTTCTCCTGGACTGTGCTGTGGGCTGTTGGTGACCACAAGCACTCTTTTCTGCCCTAGAACTGTGAGGAGGGGTCTACTTTCTATTGTGGCTTCAATCTCTGCTATATTAGTGCTCTTCCTTACCCTGGGAATGCCATCCAGGACTGCAACCTGGACCTGAGTATGGGCAAAAGCATCAGAGTCCTGCCTCAGTGCTCACAAAGAGACCCCTGCAATCTCCTTCTACCAGTTGTTCAACCCCCTTGCCGTCTGTGGTCTGAGAGCTCTGGAAGCAGCCACTACTGGTGCTGTTGCTGCTGATTCAGTCAATCCCACAGCTTGGTCCTGGTTTTACTGTGACAACGGCTGTGCTGGTGCAGCCTGAGCTAGATTGTGCTCTACTCTCACCCACATGCAACAGACCTTTCCTGCTGACCTTCTAAGTTGTCTTTGGCATCTGTGGACTGAGGTCTGGAAACCACAACTACTGCCAGTTATTCAGTAGCCCCACTGCCTGCTCCTGGTTTTCTGGGGCTCAGTTTGTGCTAATACAGTCTGTACTAGACTATGCTCCTCTCTCACCCTGGTGCAACAGATCTTTCCTGTTGACCTTCTAAATTGTCTTGGGCTAGAAATTTGTTTCTCTCTATGTTTTTGTGGGTTTTGGTGCTCTAGAATTTATTTAGAGTCATTTCTTGTAGGTATTTGGAGGGGTTTAGGGAAGAGCTCAGGTGAGTCCCTGCCTTTTCTTCACCATCTTGGCTCTGCCTCTTAAACTGCAAATCTTTTATGTACAACTTGCAATTCCTTTTAAATATCTAATAAAGTTACTGTGTAAATTTCTTTTTTTCCTATTTTACTTCCTGTCCCTCCCACTTTCCCACCCTAGAAATGGCTACCATTAGATGGTACCAAGAGATAGTCAATCTTTTTTGGAGGCATTCAGGATTAAGTGACTTGCCCAGGATCATACAGCTAGTATGTGTCTGAGCCCAGACTTGAACTCAGGTCCTCCTGACTCTAGGGCTAGTGCTCTATCCACATCACCACCTAGCTGCCCTGACAAATCAATTTTTTTTAAACACCAGTATTCTACCTGTTGTCATATGGCTACAAGTCATGACATACAATAACCTCCAAGGAACTAAAAACGAGTATCTTACAAAGTAGTGGGAAAAGGCATGGTGTGAGCAGCATGTGTGAGCAGTAAAGGTTAAGCTGTTAAAGCTTAAAACTGCACTGAGATACCCCGCATTGTAATGTGACCCAGAGGACATGGTGGTCAGCAGCTGGTTTTGAACTGTTACTAACAATGTTTTGTGTGAAAAGTAAGGAAAAAAAATCATCATCAAAGACATGAATGATCATGAAAGGAGATGCACAGATTGATCACATAGACATGGTGGAGAATAATGAATGAACAAACTCAGGGTTGAATCGGATAAAGAGTCAGAGGAAAGAAAGCCTATTGGATGAAATTCCTTTGGAGAATTTACATGACCAGAATATCATATCCAATCAAGCATGGATGAGTTCTGTGTAGCTATGGAAGAAATACCCATATTAATGGGATCACAGATCAAAATGAAGCATCTAAATCAGCGGTTCATAACTTCTGTTTGCGTCATGATCCCCTTTAGTGGCCTGGTGAAAACTAAGGACCTCAGAATAATGTTTTAAAATGCAAGAAATAATACACATAGGATTACAAAAGACACCAATTATACCAAAATATAGCTATCAAAATATTAAATGAATAAATAAATAAAGTTCCTGGATGCCAGGTGAAGAAGCCTTAGTTGATCTGCTTGTGCAACCCTCTGGGCACATACCTACTTTGGCTGTTATTAATCTCCATTGTGCTAGGGGCTTTAGTGATCTGGCTCATGGCATTTATCCACTTTCTGTGCTAGGGTGTGTCCCTGTCTGTGTGTTTACATAGTTTTTGATCTGTCACTTGTTTACTCAAGTGATAAAGGAAATACAATTAGCTCAAGGCATGGCCTTGAAAGATGTCTCTGGGCGGGAGCTTGTGTTTCTCTTGTGCAGAGCCCTAACAATCGGGCGAAGTCCACTACTGGCCAACGTTGCTCAATGTTTCTTTGGTTGGGATGGCCAGGGTCCTAGGAGTATTTGCATGGAAGGAAGAGAGCAAACACTTTTTAATTAGGGAATTTTCTCAGGCCTTTCCTGGGAACCCAAATGTAGATGTATGAGGGTAGGTGGGGGTGAGGGGGGTGGGAGGATGGAAGAAGGTCTCTAGATTTATTAGGACATAAAAAGCATGCTGGAATGGCCCATTCTGGTAGCTCCTGTCCCCACCAGATTATTTTTTTGTTGTGGTCTCTGCTGGAAGAATATTTCATTACCTTTCCAGGTTACACATGAGCTTCTATTTACATATCTACACAAATGAGGATGAGTTTCAAGGTGATTTGAGAGGTCTCTTTCAACTCTAGCATTTATAGGATCAAAGAGTCATGGCTTGAGATTTGGGAGGGTCCTCAGAGGCTCTCAAGTCTATCTTGTACCTTTGTAACAAGGATACCTAACCTGGGATCAATGAATTTATTCTTTTTAATATTTTGATAACTAAATTGGTTTCCTTTGTAATGCTAAGCATTTCATTTTATGCATTTTAAAATGTTAATTCTCTGAAGGGGGCCTATAGCCTATACCAACTGGCCAAACATTGATTAACATAGATTCAAATAGTGTTAAGAGGCAAGTAGGTGGTACAACGGAAAGTTTGTTCCGGAATCAAGGAAACCTGAGTTCGAATCTCAGTCTCAGAGATTTACTTACTAGCTGTGTGACCCTGGGCAAGTCACTTAATCTCTGCCTGCCTCAGTTTTCTCATCAATAAAATGAGGATAACAATAGTACCTGCCTCATCGAGTGGCTGTGAGGATAAGAAAAATTATTTATAAAGTGTTTTGCAAACTCTCCAGAATGCTAGATATTATTATGAAGAACCTTGTTTTATAGGCATCCCTTAACAACATCCTCCAACAAGTTGTCATCCACCTTTTGCCTTACATTTGAACTTCTGCTCCCTCCAAAGCAAGCTCCTTCCACTTCTGGATACCTCTAACAGGATGAAAGTTTTCCTTTCTCAAATCTGTTTCTTTTATAACTTCTGCCCATTGTTCCAGTTTTGCTTGCTGGGGTTAAACAGACCAAGATGATATTCTTTTCTGTAATAGTCCTCTAGGCATTGGAAAAGACTTATTCTGAGAGGTTATTCTCTCAGCTGAGAGAATTGGTATGTTTAGCCTAGATAAGAGAATAGCTGTTTTTAAGAATAAGTTTTCTCCTATCTAGGCTAAACATACCAATTTTCTCAGCTGGTAATGGAATGGCTTCTTAGGTGTCCTCTTCTGGCTACACTCCAACTCTTCCTAACATACTAGTAATGATGATGATGACGACGATGATGACAACGATGCTATTAATGATGTTGATGCTAACATATAGTACTTTAAAGTTTGCAGAGTGCTTTACAAATATTATCTCATTTAATCTCACAACAAACTTGAGATGCTGTTATTGTCCTCATTTTAAAGGTGCAGAAACTGAGTCAGGCAGAAATTAAGTGACTTGCCCAGAATCCCCCAGCTAGTAAGAGTCTGAAGCTCGATTTGAACTCAGGACTTCTTGACTTTAAAGATCCTTAAGGACCATTTATAGCACAACTAATGAAGACTTTATAGGTGATAATAGCAATAACAGTAACTCATAATTCTTCACAATATTCCTATGAGGAAGAAAGTACAGGTATTAATATTTTTATTATATAAAACAGAAAGCTGAGGCTCATAGAGGTGATTTAACTTGCCCAAAGTCACACAGCTGGTAAATGGGAAGGTTACAATTCTTGGTGACTCCAAATCCAGCCTTCCTTCCTTTAGACCAAGATGCCTTTTATTTTTTCTAGTTACAAGCTTTCCAGTTTATATGACATTTAATCTGCTCAAAAATTATGTGAGAGAAGCAGAATGGATATTAATAATAATTCAGTTAAATTCAGTAAACACTTTTTAAGCACTTACTGTGTGCCTGGAACTGTGTAGAACCCTGGGGTTTCTAAAAAAAAAAAAAAAAGACAAGAGACAGTTCCTGACCTCTAGGAGCTTCCAATCTGAAAGGGGAGACAACATATGAACAAATATATACAAAGCAGACTGAATACAGGATAAATGGAAGAGGCTTAACAGAAGGAATGCACTGGGATTAGGAGGGGTTGGGGAAGGTTTCCTATACGAGGCAGGATTTTAGTTGGGATTTAAAGGAAGTCAGGGAGGTCAGTAGCTGGAGTGAAGGAGAGGAGAGTATTTCAGGCATGGAGAACAGCCAGAGAGAATGCCTGGACCCAAGAAATGGAATGTTTTGTTCCTTGAACAGCCAGGAGACCAGTGTAACTGGATCAAGGAATGTATTGGGGAGTAAGGTATAAGAAGACTGGAAAGGTAGAAGAATGGTATGGTAGGGAAAAGGTGGAAGGTTGTGAAGGGTTTTGAAAGCTAGAGAAAAGATTTTTATTAGATCCTGGAATCAATAGGAAGCTAATTGAGGAGTTAATTGACTAGGGGAGTAATGATGAGTTCAGACCTGTACTTTAGGAAAATCAATTTAGTGATGGAGGTCAGATCCAAGTGGGGAGATACTTGAGGAAGGCAAGCCCACCAGCTGGCTATTGCAACTATCTGGGTGTGAGGTGATGAAGGCCTGTTCTACTGTGATGACATTGTCAGAGGAGAGAAAGAGGCATATTTGAGAGACATTGTACAGGTGAGATCAACAGGCCTTGGAAACAGCTTGGAAAAGCAAGGGTAAGAGGTAAGAATCTAGGGTGTCTCTAGGTTTGTAAGCCTGAGGGACTGGGAGGATGAAGAGGGAGAAGCATTAGGGGAAAAGGTACTGAATTCTGTTTTGGACACATTGAGTTTAAGATGTCTACTGGACATCCAGTTTGAGATGTGTGAAAGGTAGTTGGGAGATGTGAGATTGAAGGTAAGCAGAGAGCCTGGGTCAGGATAGGTAGATTTGAGAATCATGAGTATAGGGATAATCATTGAAGCCTCAGGAGTTGATGAGGTCACCAAGTGAAGTTGGGTGGTCGTCCCATCTTAGAAGAGGACCAAAATGTGGTCACTATGTTACAATCAAGTTACAGTGTGTTTGACTATGGATGATCAGACCACTATGAGCTTGGAATGCTCCACAACAGGTTGGGCACGGAGAGTCCTTGTGAACATTTGGGGTGGATTCTCTAAATTTGGGCATCCTACATTTACTTTGTGCTGTTTTAATTTTGCTTTGCTCATAGATGATGTAGGCACAACATGCTGTGCCACACAGTGTCTCCCATGGCACACAATCAATTCCAAAGTTCTTAAGAGAGCCCTTGAGAGTGTCCTGGTATCGCATCTTCTGACCACCATGTGAATGCTTGCCCTGTGTGAGTTCTTAATAAAATAATATTTTTAGCAAGCATATGTTTTGCCCAGCACAGAATCCTGAGGGACATCTATGGTTAGAGGGTATGATCTGGAGGAGAAGCCAATCAAATGATAAGTAATGGTCAGACAAGTTGAACAAGAACCAGAGAAACCTAAATAATAGCTAGCATTTGTGGCATTTGTAACAATAGCACTTACCTCCCAGGTTTGTTCTGAAGATAAAATCTAAACAGACTGAGGTTACCAAAAGTTTTTTAGTAACTTATCAGTTAATTGAAGGCAGTAAAACTCCATTTCTTCTGGCTCACATAGGTTAATGGTCTGTCAATTCAATTCAGTAAACATTTTCTAAGTACTTTCTCTATGAAAGTTATGGTGCTAAAGTTTTCCCACTACTCCACAGTGCCTTGGAGCCCAACAGAAAGAGTTGTACTCAGGACACTTGGGTTGTAAGATAATCCACTTTCTTCAAGTCGCTGGGCCTCTGTTTTCTCATCCATAGGAAGGGCCTAATAATACTAGATTCTTGCAAAACCCACTTCTAAAGATCATTTTTATGGCAAAGTGCTTTGTAGACTTTCAGTATTCATAGAAAAGGGAGCTATTTTTTCTATGATCTTATAGCAGGAAATCAGTCTTTTTTTAAAAAAATTTTTATTTTTTAATTAATTAATTTATTTTTATTTTTTTGGTGTTCTACAATCACTTCCTTAAAATTAAGATTTTATCCCCCCCGCGTCCCCAGCTTTCCCCCACTACCCCCCTCCCTCCCCGTGACAGCATACAATTCTGTATAGGTTCTACATATACTTTCCTATTGAGTACATTTTCACTATAGCCATGCTATGTAGTCGAACTAAAATAAATGGAAGAAGTCATATAACAAATCAAAACATAATACACTGCAACCTACACATATACAAACATGATCTGCTACATTTTGCGAATGACTTCCATATTTCTTTCTCTGAGTGTGGAAGACATTTTGTGATAGAATACTACCATTGGGATTTTTTTTTTTTAGTAAGTTCTTGTGTTATTATGAAGTTCCAAGTCTAAAGAAAAAACTCTCACACACTGTGGTCGTTGCTGTGCACAAAGTTCTCCTGGTTCTGCTCCTTTCGCTCAGCATCAGGTCATATAAGTCCTTCCAGGCCTCCTTGAAGTCTTCTTGTTCATCATTTCTTATGGCACAATAGTACTCCATTACATTCATATACCATAATTTATTCAGCCATTCCCCAATTGATGGGCATCCCCTTGATTTCCAGTTCTTGGCTACCACAAAGAGTGCTGCTATAAATATTTTTGTACACGTGGGACCCTTTCCCATTTTTATGATCTCTTGGGGATACAGTCCTAGTAGCGATATTACTGGGTCAAAGGGTATGCACATTTTTGTAGCCCTTTGGGCATAGTTCCAAACTGTTCTCCAGAATGGTTGGATGAGCTCACAGCTCCACCAACAATGAATTAGTGTTCCATCTCTCCCACATCCTCTCTAGCATTTATCATTTTCTTGTTCTGTCATATTTGCCAATCTTATAGGGTGTGATGTGGTACCTCAGAGTTGTTTTGATTTTCATCTCTCTAATCAGTAGTGATTTAGACCACTTTTTCATATGATTATAGATATCTTTAATTTCTTACCCTGAAAATTGCCTGTTCATATCCTTTGACCATTTATCAATTGGGGAAAGGAAATCACAGTCTTTAGGACTCCTCAATTTTAAGAAGAAGCTCAAGTGAGAGTTTTCTCCCTTTTTCAGTGGTGAGGTTTCATTATGCCTTGGGGAAACCTTATACTGTCAGCCTATTAAAAAAAAAAATACTAAAGAGATTGGGAAGTATATACACTGGGCTCTTTTTTTTTTAACTTGGATTGCCCAAAGTCTGACTCTGAGAGCCTGCCTTGAAAGATGGGTGGGACTCATTCACATCATTTTCTAGTCTTATCATTCTTTGGAATCTATGGGCAATCTAGTTGGGAAATTTTATACTCATATATGTACAAACCATATACTAATCTAACCCTTGAAGCTAGCAGGTGGAGTTAAGTCCACCTAAGGGGAGGAGGTAGAAGGGTGTGTGTGGGGGGAGGAATGTTGGGTGTTGAGAGGAGAGTGATAAGTTATGTTAGAAGAATCCATTACTAGCTGTGTGACCTGGGACAAGTCACAACCTTTCTGAAGAATCATGGAAGCTTTCTGTATAATAGAGTAATGAATTTTGTTTCAGGAAGACTTGAGCTTGATTCCTCCCTCAGACACCTACTAGCTATGGGCCTCTGAGAAGTCACTTAATCTTACCTGGCCTCTCTTTCTACAAAAAAGGGAGGAGGAGGGGGCTGGGCTCAATAACCAAGGTTTTTTCCAACTATGATCTTATGATCTTCACCAAGGTAAATATTCTCAGATCCTTCAACCTTGTGGAATGGCTATGAGTCCCTTCACCAATGTTTTCATGTCAGCCAAGTCATTAAACCATTTATTAAGTGCTTCCTATGTGTCAGAAAGGGCAGTGGGAGGGAGCAGACAACAAGCTACATACAAGACAAATAAGAAATTCAAGGGAGGTTCTGGAATTAAGACTGATACAGAAAGGCATACTGCAGAAGGTGGAATTTTAGCTGGGATGTGAAGGAAACGAGGAGAGCTAAGAGGGTGAGATGAGAAGAGAGAGCTTTCCAAGGTATGGAGAACAGCCACAAAAAATACCCAGAGATAAGAGACTGAACGTCCTGTTCTCCCCTGTGGATCATGAATTCCTTGATCCCAGGAGTTGTCTTTTGCTTCCTTTTTGTATCCTTAGGGCTTAGTACAGTGCCTGGCACATGCTTCTGTTCAGTCATTTTTTTAACTATATCTGACTACATTTAAGGTTTTCTTGGCAAAGATACTGGAGTAGTTTATCATTTCTTTTTCCAGATCATTTTACATTTGGAGGAAATTGAGGTAATTTCTGACCTTGTCCAGAGGCCCATGGCTAGTGTGAAGCCAGATTTGGACTGAGGAACCTGAGTCTTCCTGCCTCCATGCCCTACACTCTTTCTACTTCACTATCTAGCTACCTCATTGTAGGTGCTTAATAGTTGCTTATTGAATTGTTCAAGGGGCAGCAAGGAATGGTTCACAGATTAGGTAGAGGGGAGCAAGGTATAAGACTGGAAATGTGGTGGTGGGGAATTGTCAGAGTATGAAGGGCTTTCGTGTCAGAGGATTTTATATTTAATTCTTGAGGTGATTTAGAACCACTGGAGTTTGAGTTGGGAGAGTGACCTGCACATTAGGATGATCACTTGAACTGCTGAATGGAAGGTAGATTGGAATAAGGAGGGAGGTAGGATTTTACTATATCCCAGGTAGGAGGTGCTGAGGGCCCTTTCCAGGATGGTGGGCAGTATCAGAAAAGAGGGCATAAGTGAGAAATGTTGAGAAGAAAATCTGCAAACTTTGGCAAAAGATTGGATACGAGGCGTGGAGAGGGGAATCAAGGATGACACCTAGGTTTCTAGTCTGGCTGACTGGGAAGTTGATGATGCCCCTGAATAGTAAGAGGGAAGTATGTTCATCCCTCATGGCCAAAAAAGACCATGCCATCAGAAAAAATGATGATGTAACTTGCACTTGACTTTGTTTTGAGTGAGGGAGGACTGTGCAGGTCACCAGCCTCACTTCTCCTCCAGAGCCATCTGAATCCAGTGACCAGATATTGCTAAGGATGACTGGAGATGACCCAGGATGAGGCAATTGGGGTTAAGTACCTTGCCCAAGGTCACACAGCTAGTAAGTGTCAAGTGTCTGAGGTGAGATTTGAACTCAGGTCCTCATGACTCCTGCACTGGTGCTCTATCCACTGCACCACCTAGCCACCCCAAGAGGGAAGTAAGAAAGAGGGGAAGGTTTGGGAGGAAAGATGAGTTCACTTTTGGACATAGTTTAAAATGTTTACAGGACTTCCACTTCAAGATATCTAGTAGGCAGTTGGGAGATGAGAGATTGGAGGTCAGATAGAGCTGGATAAGTAGATTTGAGAATCACTGACACAGAGATAATTAAATCTATGGGAACTGATAAGAAAATTGTACGGAGGGAGGAAGGAGAGAAGAGAGCCTAGGATAGAACCCTGTGGGATACCTCTGGTTAGTGAGTATGACCCAGATGAGGTGGAACACATGGGCTCAGACAAGAAGAGAAACTGGAAAAAGTGGTGTCTTAACCTAGAGAGAAAAGAGTGTCAAGGAAAAGAGAGTGATTGATAGGGTCAAAGGCTACTGAGTTCCAGTGGATTGAGAAAAGGTCACCAGCCCAGAACATAATGTTGGGAAGCCAATGGAAAGAAAGAGAGCAGCATACTTCTCTCCCTGGAGACCTTTCATTAACACATGCAAGTTAATTTTACTCAAATGCCTATATGTAATTATGAATATATTCTTATCATAGCTATGTTTTCAAGATGGGCTGAAGCATACCCTGCTGCCAAAATAAACTCCATGACTGTTATTAAACCATTGTTGGACTTTCTACTATAATTTAGAAGGCCACAATCTCTCCTCCATAATGACTTCAGGGATTCATTACATGGACCAGGTAATGAAATGCCTGTAACTCTCTAAATTCAAAAGCACCTCCTACTGCCATGATTATCCTCAGTCATCAGGCACAGTAAAGATATAACCATATACTGAAAACTAAACCGACCAGAATGTGGGCTAAAAATTGATCTGAAATGAATAGATGCCTCTGAGTACAATATCCACCTGAGGCAATAGGAAAACCTGCTTTCACTTCATTGAGGTGTTTATAGAAGGTCATGAGAAATACCCCTTATTCCCTTATTCTCTCTTATGTTACTTTTCATTTGTGTGTAATATGTTGGATGATTGCTGGACATGTTATGACCTTCCATTCACAGGACCTGGAAGCACTGCCCAAAGTGCCTGATGGACTGGACACCCTACTCTCTGAGAATTGGGTCCACCAAAGGACAGCTTTGGAATCCTGCTTAACTGGCATCTCTGGGGAACTTCTACAAAGTGTGAAAGTCTTTAATCTGGGACTCAAGCATGGCTATAAAGACTTCTTCTAGCCTTCAGAAATTGGGGAGAACAGGGTAAGAGTGCAGGTAACTGCTCTCCAGAGGGTGAAGATATGTCATACCAGAGCACACTACATGACCTACAATTTGAGGAACAACAAAGTGAGCTCTTATATCTTAGGATTGCTGTTGTTACTGTTTACCGTTTGTTTTTGAAGAGGACCAGGGACATCATACAGTGATACCTTGACTTGTGAGTGAGTTGGATTTAAATGAGGCACAAAGTTGTCTGCCTCATTCTCTCTTCCAGAGTCTTCCAGGTCCAGTGACAAGACAAAATTCAAGATGACTGGTGATGGCGTGGGATGCATTGGATGACCTTAGTGTCTTCTATGTCTGACCAAGCTCTAAGCACTCTTCAGAGCCTGCTTCAGCCTCCTTCATGTGTATTGGAACAAATTGTTCTCATCCATCCATTCCACCTGGGGAAGTCTTCACATGCTTGAGGTAGGCACCCTTTTACTCACCAAAGAGTTTGCAGTTTATCAGTTAGCTCTTTTCTGGGCTAAGTAAATGAGATTGAACTATTTCT
The DNA here is from genome assembly GCA_023548195.1 of Bettongia penicillata ogilbyi. Classification (NCBI taxonomy): domain Eukaryota; kingdom Metazoa; phylum Chordata; class Mammalia; order Diprotodontia; family Potoroidae; genus Bettongia; species Bettongia penicillata. The sequence continues at coordinate 1,975,713 of JAJHZJ010000705.1, forward strand.
TTCTGGAATGGAGCCAACATTAGTTTCAGTCTGATATAGAAATGAAAGTCCAGAGAGAGACCACTGGTTGAGACAATTAGAACAAACTGGCCTCATGACAACAACACAATTGAAACAGCTCCCCTTGAGTTTGGGAGAACTTTACATCATTTCTGCCCTAGGCAATCTCCAGATCTCTGGATCTCCTGTGGTCCATTGATGTCCTTTCAAAAGGCATGGCCCAGAACTGGGCACAGTAAGCACTCCAGCAGAGGGTTTGATTGGAGTGGAAATCTATGGGGTGAGATCATTAGCTCCTTGGGTGTCCTCAGCTATAAATTAGAGATGGTACACTTCCCAGGGCTCTCCCGAAGATCAAAGGAGTTAATGTTTGCAGAAGCATTGCAACCCCCAAGTCTATTCAAATTGCAAAGACTGCAGGAATAGCTACTACCTGGAAATCTTCAATTCCAGCCCCACCTCATCACTAAGGCTTGGAGCCAACCCAGCTTTGGGCTGGATGACCCAAGCCCAAGTTGTATCCATGTCCAGCCTTCCAGGGCCAAGAGTTTGACCAGAAGGTCTAGATGCTCAGTCCTACTGATAATAGGTCATATAAGTCATGACCTTATTGTGATAATTATTTTCAAATTTATTCAACACATTCCTCACAAAGCCTCTTTTGAGGGAGGCAAATATTTCCTCCATTTTAGAATCTAAACTTTGTTGCTGTTATTCTAAATCCAGGATTTTACTGGTGTAGACTATTTCCCCAGTAGTACCATGCATCTAGGAGGATTCTGTCATTGAAAGAATCTCAGGCTTGGATTAAGGAGATTCTGAGTTTGAACCTTACCCGATGGGAAAGGTTTTTGGCCCATTCTGCTTGGCCCAGGAGGCAGAACTAGAGAAGGGAATTTGGGAAGAAATAGATTTCAACTAAAACTCTCCAAAAATAGGATGGGTTGGGATGCCTTGAGAGCTAGTGGGTTCCCTCTCTCTCATTGAGAGTTTTCATTCCAAGTCAGAGTGACCACCTATTAGGGACATGAAGAAGTATTTCTTGTTCAGGGTCAGGTTGGATTAGGTGACATATAAATTTCCTTCTAACTCTTGAGTTTCTATGCATCTATGAATCCCAGCTCTGACCCTTATTAGTTATTCAACCATAATAGGCAAGATTTCTGGATCTCAGTTTTCCATTACACTGTGTTTGGGGACTGCATTTTTTCTAAATTTTTTGTTGCCATCTGCCCACCTCTCCTCCCAAATTACCAGTTATGTTCAATTTTTTTTCATAATGCAAATCAATTTAATACTCCTTTGGAATATATTTCTGCATAATATCATCTCCTTCATAATGAAATAAGAGAACGATGTCTGAAAAGCTCTTTTAATTGAAGTATGAAATTCTTTTATTATTTCCTTGTTGTAAATCTTCCAGAAAGTCTGCTTTAAGTTTAAGTGCTTCTGCTGGAAGGCTCAGCTTGCAAGTGCTCACTTTTTAATCTTTGGCTTTCTTCATTGTCTGAAGGATAATTCTCTTTAATGTCGGATCTATGTGATAAAGAATATTAGTTGAACAAGTAATTCAATTAGTTTCTTTCTGTTCCATATTTCCCTCAAAATTTGAGAACATATTTTTCAAAGTAGTGATGAGTAAATCAGTCATTTCTATGTTGTTCTCAGCAATATTTGCTGGTAAATGTTTAACAGTTGTATCTCTGAAGAAAATATGTGCAGGATACACTTTTACATTGAATTTGCATTATTCAAATTTCCTCCATCATTTCCTTGACTGAAAATTTAACAAGATCTCACAAGCTTCTAATGAGGCAGCTCAGACTGGTGCTGTGCACACAGCAAGTGCTTGATAAGTGTTTGTTATTTTGTAGGAGAGATAGTGTAAGTGAGAAAGTGGGTATGAGAGAAGGCCAGGAGTCAAGAACCAAGTTCTCATACATGCTGACTGTGTGCCATGGTGTAGTTTGTTTAACCTTGTAGGACTATCAGACAACCTTGGAGACTGAGTGGCAGAGCAGGTGGAAGTCTGCTTCGGTAGAAGGAGCTCCTTTGCCAGTAGTTCCACCAGTGGAATCATGGATCCAGGCTTCCTCATGGCCTCCCCCATTGTAGTCATATTTAAAAACAGATCCATATTCTATCAGCTACTCCATCTTTATTACACTACTACAGAATTGTGGAGAACTTACTCTATGTACTACTCTGGGCTAGAATTTGGGGGAGGGAAGCGCAGATGGAGACATAAAGTATGTGATGCAGTAGATAGAGTACTTGGCCTAAAATCAAGAAGACTTGGGTTTGAATTCAACCTTAGATGCTTACTAGTTATGAGACCCTGGGCAAGTCCACTTGACCTCTGTTTGCCTTGGTTTCCTCATCTATAAAATGGGATAATAATAGCACCCACCTCTCAGGTTTATTATGAGGATCAATACCAGCTGGTTCTTTAATATTTTCTTTTTTTCTTGAGATTCAGATTGATTGGAGGAGCAGAAAAATGTACTGGAAAAGGTAGCTCCATATGAGAAGCCCAGGAAAAGATTCTATACTTTTCCCAGCTCACCTTTCCTGCATCCTTCTTGAAGCTTGGAAATTTTCA